>VDFB02179234.1:108887783-108904032 GCA_007258455.2 Sequoia sempervirens
TTTTTCCTATTTTTGCATATTTATCAAATTTTTTTCTATGTTTATACAAATTTTTCTTTTATTCGTCCTATATTTATTCTTTATTTTTTCTCTCATAGTTTATTTCTTACTTGCATGTACCTTTATAGTTCGTTTCTTTCTCTTTTGGCATATATATTTTCCTTTAATTTCCTTTTATTCTAGTTATCTCTCATTGTCAAAATATCTTTATTTCTTTTTAATGTTTCTCTACATTGCTACTTATATTTCTTTGTTTCTTCTTTCCATCTATTTTTATCTCTTTCTATATGGGTTGGGCCTTGGACCCTAGAATTTAAGTTTTTGATCTATAAACCTTGATCTATGCCCTAGCCTCATGGATCGTGGACCCTAGGTTGATAAACATTTATTATATAGCCTAAACACTTAGATCCTGGAACCTTGATTTTTGAACCCTGAACCTTAGAGGCTATGCCTTGTACTTGTGGACCTTAGACCAAGAAATATTACTATTTACCCTTTACCTTAAACTCGTGGATGAACCCTAATGCTCAGTCTATGTTGCTAGATATTTGACCTTTGACAGTAGAACATGGACATTAGATCCCAAGAATCTAGGCCTTAAACCTTGGACCTTAGAGCTTTAAATTTCAATATCAAACCTTGGTTTGTTAGATGATTAGAGCTTGGATCCAAGACCATGTATACTATACTATGGACCCTATAATTTAAATACTATATTATAGAAAATAATCATTCCCTAAATATGAGAAATCAAACATTTTATGCTAGATGTTTACCCTAAAATTTGCAGCCTAGACCTTGGGCCCTATCCCTAGATTTACAAATCGTGAACCCTTTACCAAGAAACCTATACCATTTATTGTGAACTCTTAAAGCTTGAATTTGGGATCAATAGGACCTTAGCATTATGCACCCTCAACAAGAAATGCATACCCTATACCATAAATCCTTGGACCATTGGCATTGAACCCCTAGATCCTTAATTTTAGACACTGGGATGTGGACACTATACCCTTTGGACCTAGGTCATTAGGACTTGTCCCTCAAACCATAGACTATGTGCCCTTATATTGTGTCCCTTAATCCTTCACCTTGGAATCCAAGACTTCTTGAACATTACAAATTGAACACTTAATCTTGGGCCTTAGAATTTTGAATATAGAATGAAAGCATGGACCTAATAGATCAAATCCTTGAAGTCAAACCTTGTTTATAAACACATGATCCTAAATCCTTTTACCTTGGAAGTTGGATCCTAAACTCTAGAACCTTAACTTTGGACCCATGAACACTATACATGTTCTAGGTTGGATTCATGGACCATGGAGTTTAGATCAAGGAACTATTACTGAATATTGTAATCCCCTTAGACTCTATACTTTAAACAATTAGACTTCACACCTTAGACCAAGAAACCTTTGTCATGTGCCTTTGACCATGGACATTAGACCATAGGCCCTAGATCTTTGACACAAGACATCAAATTGTGGATGGTAGACCCATGGAACCTAGGCCTCAAATTTGAGAGCTTAGTCCTTGGACCCTATGATCTCTTTCTATCCCTATTATTCCCTTCTTTCGTTCCCTTTTTCTGTATTGTATTTATTTATCTCTATTATTCTCCCTTTATCTTCAAGTTTAGATCTCTCTAAATCTTTCTCCCTTTCTAGTTTTTTTTTCGTCTTTCTCTATCTCTCATTCTTTTATTATTTCTTTATTTCTATTATTTGGTGCTCTCTCTTTCTGCTTCAATCTCTCTTTATTTCTTGAAACCTTTTTTTTCTTCCAATCTATATTTTTCCCTTTTGACTTTTTTTTTTTAATCTTTGTTTCTCTTTATAATTGTCTTTTTGTTTATCCCTTCTTTCTTATTATTTATTTTTATCCCTATTTTCTCTCTTTATCTCATAGTTTAGATCTCTTTAGATTTTTTATTTTTTTCTCATTCTTTTCCTTATTTGATGTTTCTCTATCTCTCTTTCTTTTATTTATTTTTTATTTCTATTGTTTGATGCTCTCTCTACATGTGCTTCTATCTCTTTTTTTTTCTATTTTTTCTTCCAATCTATATTTTCCCTCTTAATCTTTTTTTGTTTTTATCTCTCTTTATAATTGTCTTTTGTTTATCCCTTCTTTCTTACTATTTATTTATGTCTTCAATTCTATTTTCATCACAAATGTTCTATTCATTTCATTATCTTTATCTTTCTATCTCTTCTTTTATTCTTTTGTTGGTGTTTTTTTTTATTCCATCTCTTTTTTTATTATGTTTTTTTTCCTACATTTTTAATGTTACCTATCTTTTTCTCTATGTTACTTTTTTCATTCATGTATTTTATATTAAATTAAATTTTTATTTTGTATCTATTTCTTTTTTCTTAAATCCTTGATTATTTTCTCATTTTTTTGTCTGTCTTTTTACTTTTTATTCTATCATTTATTTTGTAGTTTTCTCATATTGTCACATTAACACTTTCAATATTTATTGCTTTGATTTCTATTTTACATTTTCTTAGTTTGTGTCTCTCTCTATTTGTATTTATTCTTTGCATATATCTATTTTAAAGATTTTTTGTTTTTTCACCAATATTTTTTTTATTTTTGTTTTCCTCTTTTTATTTGTCATTTCCTCGAGCACTTTTTGTAATATTTATCTCTATGTTTGGACTTCGAGGTCCGAGTTTACCCGATGCACATGGCTTGTGGGTTGTTGCATACATCCCCAAGGGAGTAGTTTTTCCCTAGTGTAACACCCCTTATCAACCCCACTTTTTAGAATGTAAGACCAATGTAAAACGAGTTCAATGTTGGGTTGGATCACAAAGATACCCTTCAGTAAACAAAAAAAAAATCATACATTTTTGTTGTCTTTAAAAGGGTTTGGATCGCAAAGATACCCTTGAGTAAACAAAAAAAAATCATACATTTTTGTTGTCTTTAAAAGGGTTTGGAAAGTACTTTGTGGTTGCCGATTATAAGCAGATTGGTAGGCAGTTGTTTGGGGACATTGAGGTCCCTTGGTGGAAGCAAGTTTGGCACAAGTTGTCATGGCCCAAGTGCAACTTCTTTATGTGGTTAGTGGCTCAAAATCGGTGTCTTACTTGGGATAATTTATGTAAGCGTGGTTTCCAAGGCCCCTCTATGTGTGTTTTGTGTCATGGCTGTGAAGAGAGTATCTCTCATATCTTCTTCCAATGCTCCTATGCTAGGGAGATTTGGCACTTCTAGTGGGAGGTGTGGAATACAGCCTGCTGGCATGTTTCCTCTTTGGTGGAATTTGGGGAATGGTGGGGCAGGGCCCCTGTTTCTACTTCCTTTCTTCAGGCTGTTTGGGCTCTTGGGCCTTTCTTTATTATTTGGAACCTTTGGTTGGAGAGGAATAGGCGGATCTTTCAAGATTCGCAGTTGATGGCTCCTCACCTTTGGAGGAAAATTTTACACTCCTTAGGAGAAACTATTGCGGCTAAGTGTGATATGACTACGCTGGTGGACCCTCGGGATGTTGATTATTGTAATCATCTTCATCTTCCTCCTCCGCAACAACAACTCATGCGCAACAGATGCAGGCATCCTACCCCGAAGGTGAATAGGGATGGAAGATGGACCCCTCCTCCCTTTGGAGTCCTAAAAATCAACTCAGATGGCTCTTCTTGTGGAAATCTAGGTCATGTTGGCATTGGGGGTGTGGGTCATGATAGCTTAGGAGATGTTCAGTTTATTTTCTCTGTGTATAAGGGTCTTCATACGAATAATCTTATGGAGGCTTAGGCCATTTTATTGGTTGTCGAGCGGGGCAGACAGTTGGGATGGCGAAGGATCATATGTGAGTCTGACTCTCAGGTTGTGGTGAACTTATTGAAAAGGCAATATATGCATAATGTGAGCTGGCAGTTGACTTTGATTGTTGAACAAATTCTCACTCTCTGTGCCTCTCTGGAGTATATTACTTTCAATCGTATTCCCCGTGAATGGAATGGTGTTGCTGATTGCTTGGCTAAATGGACTTCTGATCATATGCATGATTGGAATTTGGTGGATCGGGGCCAACCTCCCCCGGATTTGTCTCATCATTTGGATCACTTGGTTGAACTTGATAGGGCCATTTAATGCCCTTGCTTTGTAAAGTTTCCTTGGTTTAATAAAAAATTTACCCCCTTTATGTTTTACTAAAAAAGGGTTTGGATTGTGATATTTTGATTAATTGAAGGTCAATTTGCAAAAAAAAATCATAATGTGATTTTAGTGTACCTGTTGATTGATACACTAACAATTCATTCATATTAAGTAACATAACATCATTCTTCTCTGCCTTTTGGATCAAAGGTGTCTTAAAAGAATTTATATCTCTATGACCTAGCTCACCCCTTTTCAACCCCAACTTGATAGAATGTAAGACCAAGGTAAGGCAGATTGGATGTTGGGTCGAGTCATGAGATACCCTTAAATCAACAAAAAAAGAGAGAAAATTTAATAACTTTTTATTATTTTTGAAAGAATTTGAATTGGAATATTTTGATTAATTGGAGGCCAATTTACAAAAAAATCATAATGTGATTTTAGTGTACTTATTTATTGATACATCAATAATCCATTCGTATTAAGTAACATAGCATCCTCGTCTGTCTTTTGAATCAAAAGTGTCTTAGAAAAACTTTTATCCCTATGACCCAATTCACCTCTTCCCGACCCCAACTTGGCAAAATGTAAGACCAAGGTAAGGTGGGTTGGGTGTTGGGCTAGGCTGAAAAAATACATTTAAGTAGAAAATAAAAATAAAAGATGTTTATAGATTTTTATCATTTTTAAAAAGGGTTTGGATTGGAATATTTTGTTTAATTGAAAATCAATTTACAAAAAAATCATAATGTGATTTTAGTGTACCTATTGATTAATACACTAACAATTCATTTGTATTTAGTAACATAGCATCCTTCTCCTCTACCTTTGGGATCAAAGGTGTCTTAGAAGAATTTATATCTCTATGATCCAACTCACCCATTTTCGATTACAGGGATACCCATGAGTCAACAAAAAAAAATGATACCATTTGTATTAAGTAACATAACATTTTTCTCTGTCCTTTGGATCAAAGGTGTCTTAGAAGAATTTATATCCTTATAATCCAACTCACCACTTTCTAACCCCAACTTGGCAAAATGTAAGACCAAGGTAAGATGGGTTGAACGTTGGGTTGGGTCACAGGGATACCCTTGAGGCAAAAAAGAAAGAAAAAAAAGTTCATACTTTTTATCATTTTTGAAAGGGGTTTAGATTGAAATATTTTGATTAAATTGGAGGCCAATTTACAAAAAAAAATTATAATATGATTTTAGTGTACTTATTGATTAATACATTAACAATTCATTCGTATTTAACATAATAACATTTTTCTATATCTTTTGGATCAATGGTGTCTTAGAAGAATTTATATCTTTATGACCCAACTCACCACTTTCTAACCCCAACTTGGCAAAATGTAAGACCAAGGTAAGGTGGGTTGAGCGTTGGGTTGGGTCGTAGGGATACCCTTGAGGCAGAAAAGAAAGAAAAAAAAGTTCATACTTTTTATCGTCTTTGAAAGGGGATTTAAATTGAAATATTTTGATTAAATTGGAGGCCAATTTACAAAATAAAATTATAATATGATTTTAGTGTACTTATTGATTAATACATTAACAATTCATTCGTATTTAACATCATAACATTTTTTCTATATTTTTTGGATCAATGGTGTCTTAGAAGAATTTATATCTTTATAACCCAACTCACCACTTTCTAACCCCAACTTGGAAAAATGTAAGACCAAGATAAGGTGGGTTAAGCGTTGGGTTGGGTCACAGGGATACCCTTGAGGCAAAAAAGAAAGAAAGAAAAATTCATCATTTTTATCGTCTTTGAAAGGGGGGTTAGATTGAAATATTTTGATTAAATTGGAGGCCAATTTACAAAATAAAATTATAATATGATTTTAGTGTACTTATTGATTAATACATTAACAATTCATTTGCATTTAACATCATAGCATTTTTCTATATCTTTTGGATCAATGGTGTCTTAGAAGAATTTATATATGTGACCCAGTTCATCCATTTTTGACCCCAACTTGGTAAAATGTAAGACCAAGGTAAGGCGACTTGAGTGTTGGGTCGGGTCACGGGGATACCTTTGAGTCAATAGAAAAAAGTTGATACCATTTATATTAAGTAGCATAACATTTTTCTCCTCTACCCTTTGGATCAAAAGTGTTTTTAAAAAAAATATCTTTGTGACTTGATTCACCCCTTTTCGACCCCAACTTGGCAGAATGTAAGACCAAGGTAAGGCGGGTTGGGCGTTGAGATGGGTTATAGGGATACCCTTGAGTTAACCAAAACAAAGAAGAAAAAGAAGTTTACAACTTTTTATTTGTTTGAAAGGGGTTTGGATTGAAATATTTTGTTTAATGTACCTACTAATTAATACACTAATTCATTTGTATTTAGTAACATAGTTTCGTTCTTTACCTTTTGGATTAAATGTGTCTTAGAAGAATTTCTATCCCTATGACTTTGTTCACCCATTTCTAACCCCAATTTGGAAAAATGTAAGACCAAGATAAGGCAAGTTGGGTGTTGGGTCGAGTCACAAGGATACCCCCAAGTCAACAAAAAAAAGCATACCATTTATATTAACATAATATCATTTTCTACCCTTTGTATCAAAATTGTCTTAGAAGAATTTTTATCTAAACTCACCCCTTTCTGATCCCAACTTGGAAAAATGTAAAACCAAAATAAAGCAGGTTGGGCGTTGGGTTGGGCCGCATGGATATCTTTGAGTAAAAAATAGAAGAAAAATTTATATATTTTTATCATTTTTGAAAGGGGTTTAGATTGTAATAGTTTGATTAATTGGAGATAAATTTACCAAAAAAATCATAATATGATTTTAGTGTACTTACTGATTAATATACTAATAATTCATTCATATCAATAACACACCATTCTTATCTGCCTTTTGGATCAATGGTGCCTTAAAATTTCTATCCTTGTGACCCAACTCATCCATTTTCGACCCCAACTTGGAAAAATATAAGACTAAGGTAAGGCAGGTTGGGTATTGGACTGGGTCACGGGGATACCCTTGAGTCAATAGAAAAAAATGGATACTGTTTGTATTAAGAAACATAACATCTTTCTCTTATGCCCTTTGGATTAAAAATGTCTTGAAGAATTTTTATCCCTTCAATTCAATTCACCCATTTTCAACCCCAACTTGACAAAATGTAAGACTAGGGTAAGTTTATACATTTTATTGTCTTTGAAAGGGGTTTGGATTAGAATATTTTGATTATTGGTGGTCAGAAAGTAACATAACATTCTTCTCTAACTTTTGAATCAAATGTGTTTTAAAAGAATTTATATCTCTATGACCCAACTCACCCTTTCCAACCCCAATTTGGAAAAATGTAAGACCAAAGAAAGTTGGGTTGGACATTGGGTTGAGCTGCAAAGATACCCTTGAGTTAAAAAAAAAGAATTTTATACATTTTTATCATTTTTAAAAGGGGTTTAGATTTGAATATTTTGATTAATTAGAAGTCAATTTACAAAAAAATCATAATGTGATTTTGTTGTGCCTATTGATTAATACACTAACAATGCATTCATATTTAGTAACATATCATCTATTTCCTCTGTCTTTTGGATCAAAAGTGTCTTAGAAGATTTTTTTTATCTCTGTGACTTGACTCACCCCTTTCTGATTGGCAGAATGTAAAACCAAAGTAAGGTAGGTTGGGTGATGGGTTAGATCACAGAGATACCCCCTAGTCAACAAAAAAGGGATACTATTTGTATCAAATAACATAATATCTTTTTCATCTACCTTTTGGATCAAATGTGTCTTAGAAATTCTTTTATCCTTGTGACCCAACTCACCCCTTTCCAACCCCAACTTGGAAAAATGTAGGGCATTGGGATAGGTTGTAGAGATACCTTTGAATCAATAAAAAAATAGAAAGAAAAATTTATACATTTTATCATTTTTAAATAGAGTTTAAATTAAAAGATTTTGATTAATTAGAGGCCAATTTATAAAAAAGTCATAATGTGATTTTAGTGTACTTATTGATTAATATACTAACAATTCATTTGTATTTAACAACATAACATTCTTCTGCTTTGTCTTTTGGATCAAAAGTGTCTTAGAAGAATCTATATCCCTGTGACCTAGCTCACCTATTTTTGACCCCAACTTGATAAAATATAAGACCAAGGTAAGGTGGGTTAGGTGTTGGGCCGGGTCATGGAGATACCTTTGAGTCAATAGAAAAAAATGGATACCATTTATATTAAATAACATAACATATTTATTCTCTGCCCTTTGGATCAAAGGTTAAGTGACGTGGGTTAGGTGTTGGGTCGAGTCACGGGGATACCCTTGAGTCAATAAAAAAATGAATACCATTTATATTAACATAACATATTTCTTCTTTGCCCTTTGGATCAAAGGTGTTTTAAAAGAAATTATATCCTTATGACCCAACTCACCCCTTTTCAACCACAACTTGGTAGAATGTAAGACCAAGGGTAGGTGGGTTAGGCATTGGGCTGGGTTGTAGGGATACCCTTGAGTTAGCAAAAAAAATACAAAAATTTATACATTTTTATCATCTTTAAAAAATGTTTGAATTAGAATATTTTGATTAATTGGAGGTTAATTTACAAAAAAATCACAATGTAATTTTAGTGTGCCTATCGATTAATACACTAACAATTCATTCGTATTATGTAATATGACATTCTTTAACTCTATCTTTTGAATCAAAGTGTCTTAAAGGAATTTTTATCCTTATGACCTAGCTCGCCCATTTTCAACCATAACTTGGCAGAATGTAAGACAAAGATAAAGCGGGTAGGGTGTTCGGTCGAGTCACAAGGATACCCCTGAATCAACAAAAAAAAGAATAGAGAGAAATCCATAACTTTTTATTATTTTTGAAAGGGGTTTGGATTGGAATATTTTGATTAATTAAAGATCAATTTACAAAAAAATAATAATGTGATTTTAGTGTACTTGTTGATTGATACACCAATAATCCATTTGTATCAAGTAACATAGCATCCTCCTCTGCCTTTTGGATCAAAAGTGTTTTAGAAGAATTTGTATTCATATGACCCAACTCACCCTTTTTCGACCCCAACTTGGTAGAATGTACGACCAAGGTAAAGCAGATTGAGCATTGAACTAGGTCGCAGGGATACGCTTGAGACAACAAAAAAAGAAGAGAAGTTTATACCTTTTTAACATTTTTTAAAGAAGTTTTGATTGAAATATTTTGATTAATTAGAGTTCAATTTACAAAAAAATCATAATGTGATTTTAGAGTACCTGTTAACTAATACACCAACAATCCATTCATATTAATTTATTCTTCATTTGCCCTCTGGATCAAAGATGTCTTAGAAATTTTTTTATTCCTCTAACCCAACTCACCTCTTTTTGACCCCAACTTGGTAGAATGTAAGACCAAGGTAAGGCAGATTGAGCATTGAACTAGGTCGCAGGGATATTCTTGAGTCAACCAAAAAAGAAGAGAAGTTTATACCTTTTTAATGTTTTTTAAAGAAGTTTTAATTGAAATATTTTGATTAATTGGAGGTCAATTTACAAAAAAATCATAATGTGATTTTAGAGTGTCTATTAACTAATACACCAACAATCCATTCATATTAATTTATTCTTCATTTGCCCTCTAGATCAAAGATATCTTAGAAATTTTTTTATTCCTCTGACCCAACTCACCTCTTTTTGAACCCAACTTGGCAAAATGTAAGACCAATGTAAGGTGGGTTGAGTGTTGGGCTAGGTCATGAGGATACAAAAAAAAAGTCCATACATTTTTACTATCTTTGAAAGGGGTTTTAGATTAGAATATTTTGATAAATTGGAAGTCAATTTACAATGTGATTTTAGTGTACTTATTGATTGATACATCAATAATCCATTCGTATTAAATAACATAGCATCATTCTATGTCTTTTGGATTAAAGGTGCATTAGAATAATTTTCATCCATGTGGCTCAGCTCATCCCTTTCCGGACCCAATTTGAAAAAATGTAGGACCAAGGTAAGGCGAGTTAGGTGTTAGACTGGGTCGCAAAGATACTTCTAAGTAAAAAAAAAGGAAAAAGAGTTCATACATTTTTTATCATCTTTGAAAAGGGTTTGAATTGAACTATTTTTATTAATTATAGATCAATTTATAAAAAAATCATAATATGATTTTAATGTACTTGTTGATTGATATACCAACAATCCATTTGTATTAAGTAACATAACATTCTTCTCCTCTACCCTTTGGATCAAAGGTGCTTTAGAAGAATTTTTATCCTCCTTCATGACATTTGCATAACACTATTACAAAGGGGAACATATGTGTATTATAGAATCAACCCAAAATTAAAGAGGGATAGAAAAGAATTAATTGAAATAGGTAAAACCAATGAATTCATTGTCATATGATTGAAATCTAAAAACCATGGCTTCACCAATAAAAAATATTTTTTTTATTTTCTCTCCCCATATGTTTTTCTATATCTTATTTGTTATCTATTTTTCTCATCCTCTCAATTATCTCTATTTGTTTATCTATCTTCCTTGTCCATTTCTATATTTTTACACTTTCATATACTTTATTTGTTTCTTTATTTTTATTCTCTCTTGCTTGCTTGCTCAATCACTCTCTATTTGTTTTATTCCCTCCATCTATCTTTTATCTTTCTTTTTTTTAATTTCGTTGTCATTTTTTCCTTTTTATCTTTGATTATAGATTTGTCATTCTATCCCTCCCTCTATTTATCATATTTTTTCTCATTTTTTTAAAAAAAATTCTATAATATTTTGTTTAGGCTAAGGTTGATTGAGCATCTCTTATAGCTCACATAATTTTCATTTGTTTGTTCACATGGGGTGCAAGTAGAGAGATTGATGTTTTGGACATATTTCCAAAGACTATATTTGTAGTGCAATCTTTATTAACGAGATAATACATTGTGGATAGTTTTGGAGGTTTGTTTTTTCCCTTGTGCAAATTTTTCTACAATATATCTTGTGTCATCTTATTGTATGTTTGTCTATTCTTTTGCATATTTTTCACTCATCAAGTTTTGTGGAAATAGTTTTATATTGATGCAAAGTTTTATTCCTTTGGTATTAAAGCCTAGTTGTTAAGGTTGTGGGCGAAAATCACTTTAATATTGTTAACACTTGGAAGGAGTAGATTTTTGTGCATAATTAATTCCATGGATTTGTAAGAAAATAATAAAGGCATTTTAAAAATAGTTCTATATGGATTTTTTTAAATAATTATGTATGGTTGCAAAAAAAATTTATAAGATTATATTTAGTGATAAAAAAAATTCAAACTATGCATTTTTTAATCGAAGGCTTTTGGGGACCAGGCCTTGGCTCGATGACCAACCAAACGGATGGTCACAACCAACATGCAGAGACACTTATTCATAAGGCCAACATACAAGTTATTGAGGGCCAATGAGAACAAATCACATGGTTTATCAAGATTTTCTTAGGAGAAAACATGAAAAATAAAAAAAAGTTGTCGAGGCTTCCCTTGCAGGCTTGAATAAGTTAAATTCTATATACGTGAATCCAAATGTAAGGAGTTCATGAGTTGGGCACCACGGCTTATTAAACCATAGGGAAAAAAATTGCATGGGGTCAAATGATTGGAATGAGCTCAAAAAAAGGGAGGTCAAATTTATTTCTAAAGGAAATTAATGACATGTTGCACAAACTTCTTTATGCCCTAAATACTAGAAATTGGACATTGTGCCCAAGACATCTAACCCTCTAGATGTTGAAACCTTCACAAGAAATCTTTAGTATTTACCTTGAAGTCTTAGACCAAATCAAATATTTATAATTTACAAAATTGTTTTGATGTAGGTCCTATTAGGAATTTAATTTGTCCATTTTATGACAACTCAAACCGAATTGTATATATGGTGGAATTGTTATTGAAATTATATGGGGAAGCTCCCTAAGATCTAAAACTCAAAACTATAAACATAATTTACATGTATACACAATGCATAAAATCATATGGGCACCACATACAAGGTTATAAAACAACTATGAGTAGTGGGGAACATTTTGAAACGCAAAGGGCTCTTTCTTTTTGTTAGAACTCTGTAAGTCTGCTTAAGGCTGGTTGTTTTGCTTGGTTGGTCATAAAAAAACAAAATTTTAATGGGAGATAGATTAGCTAAGTTGGGAATAGCAAATCACTTTAAGTGTATACTTTGTGATGAAGTTCAAGAAGATGCAAATTACTTTTTTATTGGTTGCAAATTTGCTCAAAAATATTGGGATTTTATTAAAGAGAAACTAAATTGGTATTCTCCTTTACCTTGTACTCTTTGGAAGCTTTTTACAAGTTGTCATGTATTGTATAAGTCTTTGCTCTTCTCTATTATTCGGCGGGTGACTCCAACATTAGTTATTTGGAATATATTGTGGGAAAGGAACAAGTCTATTTTCAGAAAAGAAACATCCATTGTAGAGCAGGTTTTGATACAGGTAGAAAAATCAATTTCAGAGGTAACAAATGCTTAAGTACGGGAAATTAAAAATGCAAGTTCATTTTTCATTGATTAGGATGCTTTGGTAATGAGGAAATGGAGCTACCTAGCACTCCCATTCAAAGGAAGTTGACACCAACTAGAGAAAAAAAAATCTTAGATCTAAGGTATCTTGGATCCCACCCCCTTTAGGTGTCTATAAGCTAAATTTTGATGGTGCTTTGAGAGGAAATCCTAGAAACTCAAGAGCAGGGACGTCATTAGAAATAGTAAGGGAAACTTTGTTGGTGCCAAGTCGTCTAGTCTTCCTATTGGCACAAATAACACAACTAAAGCACATGCTCTTTTATATGGTTTGCAGTTGGCTTTCAATCTAAAAATTAGTAATCTTCAGATTGAAGAAGATTCATTAGTGATCATAAATGCTTGCAAGGAGAGGAAATTTTTTAAATGAAAGTTAGATATGTGATGCAACAGATTTGAGGCTTAATGGACAAACTAACAAGTTGTAATAAGCCACACCTATAGAGAAGGAAATAAAGTGGTGAATTTACTGGCAATTATGGGTTGTGATCAACAACAGTTAATAATGGTATATGACAAGAAGGGAAACAATCTACGTGAGTGTTTGATAGATATGATTAGGAGTGAGAGTGGAGAAAAAATTGTATAATGTTAATGATGGGTTGGTAAGGGGAAACTTTAGTCATATTGAAGGCCCATTGACAACTTGTTGTAAGGAAGGCTCAAGACTGTCAATGTTCATATAATGAAGGATGCACTCAAAGCATAAATGTGCTACAAATTGCAAAGCATTTGGCATGCATTTCTTTTTATTTGTATAAACTAACTTTATGATGTAGGTTATTTTTAAAATTGCACATTGCAAGCCTTTGTACCTACCATTAAGCGTAATGATTATGGGTCTTAATGGAAAATATTAAATGGATCCTTGTCTTGTGTGAAACTTTAAATGCTTACAATTGAAATGGTAAAGGTTGTAAGGTTGCATTGATTTCTGAGTGTTATCTTGCAAACAAATGTGTGAAGCAGAGCTTTTGGTTATGTGTGGGCATGATCTTCATCACTTTCCAGACAACTCTTCCCAAGTTTTAAAGGTTTTCCAAGTTACTATTTTGTTGGTTCTAAATGTCTCAAGGCTCGATGTCCAATGGTGGGGAAATTCAAGTGGATACAAGCAGTCATAGTTGCAAGGTTTGTCGAAGATCAACAATGGAATACTATTCACACAATTACAAGGTTTTTTTCCCTATGAATGACTGGGAAGTGTTGTTCACAGGATGTTTAGAGCCATCTCAATTTCTCCAAGTCTTCAAAAGACAATGCACTCAAATCACAAAGAGCATTAAGCGGGTAATTGGAGAAGAAATAATCTATCCACAGGCAAGGAGGGTTCTATTTCCCTCCTAGCTTCTATCATTTTTCATTTCAAATTTGCTTGATTTGCTTCAATGTTATCAATTGGTTGAATTGATTGCAACAAAGGTGGTAAATGATTTTTTTTGCAAAACAATGCTCTGTTAAGAGCCACATAGTCATATGACCTCTGGAAAGGTCAGGTTTATATTGGGGGTTTATTCCTCAAATATTTTACTCTGCACATAAGATCCTTTATCTCTCTTTACAATGCTAGAAAGGATTCCCTGGAGATGAACAACACTAGTATTTTGTACAGAGCCCTAGAGAGAAATGGAAGAGAGTTCAGGGAGGATATGGTTCTCAAATTCAAAGAGAAATACCATGCAATTGTTGTTTTACTAGCACATGATCATATTCCTCCAAGCTTAGCAGCAGTAGAGGCTTCTCTTCATTGTTGTGCTCAAGACCTAGTATATCGTGCCATCCTTCCAAATCTAATTAGCATAGCTTCTACACATTCAAGTGATGCTAGTTTGTAGGAACACCAAGACAAAAAGAAGTGGACGTCTACCAGATGGAGGAATGAATTGCTAGAAAAATCAGGCTATGAATTTTTGTACTACATTACGTTATAAGTTGAATCAAAGTATTTACCTATTAAGTGTTGTCAAGCTTGTTTTGTATTCATGGGGTCTTGACCATAAATGCTTATTCAATGCTAATGACTTGTAAATATTATATTCAGGGGTGTCTATTAGCTCTTGAAACATAGAACTATTTTTTTTGAATTTGGAACATCTTATTGTAATCTTTATATATATATAGGCCTTAGCATTTTGCTTAAAAAAAGATTGTATCTATGATGGAATTGTTATTGAAATTATATGGAGAAACTCTCTAAGATCGAAAACTATAAACTATAAACATAATTTACATGTATACATAACGTAAAAAAAATGAATGGAGTTTTCCATTATATATAAATATCTAATTGAATATGTATTTTCCTTGGTTGCTAGTATTAGACTATCAATAGTCAAGACTTGCAATAAGATTTTCACTTTTAAAGAAGGGTAATTTAGTAGACACTATTGATAATCTTAGCTTCCTATAGACTAAAGTAAAGATGTATATTTGGCTTTAGGCATAGCTTAGTAATGGTTAAAGTAGGGATTGAATTATGAATTATGGACTCTACATGTAGGGACATTTACCCTACACCTAAAATACTTGGACCCAGCCATTGTGTTAGAATATTACATCTTAATATATTATATTAATATATTAATAATTGAGGGTTATTTTCATGATGAAAAGTTGCATAAATAATTGCCAAGTCGTTAAAAAGGAAAATGCTTATTAAAAACCATACAAGCAAATTTTAAATCCTCTTAGATTTTTTTTTGCAGGTGATCAGTGATGTTGGTGTGACACATCGTCTAGTAGCATAAGGACGGGGGGAGACTAGACCTTGTAACCTCTTTGCCTGTAACAGGATGTTTTAGCCAATTGAGCTAGGCCCCTCACCCCTAAATCCTCTTAGATTCATCATAATATAATATTGAGGCGGGTGCACGAAGTTGGTCGCACCTTTGTGGCCAAATGGGAAAAAATGAGGAAACACATGTGTTATGTGCTTTTAAAAGAAGAAAAAAAAGTGAAATGTGTATCATTTGCTTTTCACTGTTTCTCAACTCTGCCCGCGGCCAAAAACCCTCATTTTCCTGCTCGCGTTCTAGGAGGGACTTCTGCAAATTTCATCAAGAACAGTTGGATTTTGTCTGCAAATATGGCACCACGACGATGAAGAGATGCAAGAGGTAAGTATTGTTTACTATTTGTTTTAAATTTGTTAGTTTGAAATTGATTTTGTTTGTTTTAGGTTAGATTTGATTGTTTTTTTTTTAATTTGTAGGAAATCCTGCAAATCCTCAACAAGAATAGGAGGTAAATCCTCAACAGCAAAATCGTCAACAAGATCAACCTCAACAACAAAATCAACCTCCCCCACCATTCTCTCAATTCCCTCCTGGCACTCAAGAAAATTTGAGTGAAATTGAGAACAATAGAAAACAACTTGAGGATCTTATCAGTAGGTTGGTGGATCCAAACTTCAAACTACCAGAAGAATGCTTCTAAAGCAAATTCATTGAAAGATATGTTAAAAATGTAGATTCAATCATCAAACAATTAATTGGTTGGAAGGATAGGAGGCAGGCGGCTAGTGATTTTTACCAAGATAAATTATCATATAAATAAGTAAAAGATTTAAAAATTACAAA
>VDFB02179234.1:108904132-108976251 GCA_007258455.2 Sequoia sempervirens
ATCTACACCAAGAATGTTAGGGGGATTCATGGCCAAGTGCCAAATTGATCACATGTTGACTAATATAATTATACTTAAGGAATAAAACTAAATTTGCAAGAAATGAAGTTGTTCCTTATTGTTCAGGTTGGATGGGTACTAGGGTGGGATGCAATTAGTGCAACCAATGGGTTGGGGGTCCTTTGGCACTCTGTTCACATTTTTGTGGAGGTTCTCATTCCACCCTAAATTGGATACAATTAGAGGTATAAATAATTTTGTCTAGGCTATCTCTCTTGTTGATTAATGTTTACGGCCACAGGAGTTTAGGGGACAAACTTAAGCTTTGAAGTGAAACCATGTTTGTTATTCTTGCTTCCCCTTATAAATTGGTTGTTGTGGGGATGATTTTAACATGATTATTTGTTTGGGGTAGAAATAGGGAGTATTTTCTAACATCTCTCAAGTGTAAAAGGATTTTCAAGATTTATGATATTTGTGAATTTATTGGACTTGATACCTAAGAAACACTCATTCACATGGATGAACCAAAGTGTGTAGTTCACCAACATAGTTGAATGTTTGGATTATTTTCTTAATTCTACAAATGGGCTATAGTTCCTACACTTATTGGAATCTTTCATATGCCCAATTGTAGGATTTGATTGTTTCCTTGTAATATTATCAATTCTAGAAGATGAACCCTCCTTAATTCACCAATTCAAATTTGAATGAATGTACTTCAAAAGAGATGATTTGATAGACTTAATCAAAATGTGTTATTAGAAGAAGATATACCTTAGGAATCTAAATGTTTTGTTTCACAAAGAAATTAAATTGTTAAAGGGAAGCTAAAGGAATAGAACAAGAACTCATTTAAAAACATATGTGAGAAGAAATTCAAAATTGAAAAGGAGCTACTTCCATAACATGGCAAAATCCTAAGTAGAGAAGAGATTTATTAGAAAGATAAATCAATAGAAACTTGGTTGGCAAAGGGAGATCAAAACACATAATTCTCTCATAATACATTTAAGGTGAGGAATCAAAACTTAATTTGTTGTATTTGTGGGGTGGATGGAAATATTTTATTATGGCTAAGGATATTAAAAAGGTAGTTGTTTGATTTTCTAAGAGTTTTTGGTGGAAGATGGCGCCTCATGTCTTTGAAACATGAACATCCTTTTAAACTACATTCTATTGATGATCATGGAAAAGAAAAATGAAATATTGATGGCACCCTTTACCAAGGAGGAGGTCAAATGTGCTACTTTTTAGCTACATCCAAAAAAGGCCTCAATTCCAAATGGAATTCCTATAAGCTTCTACGAATAATGTTGGATTTCATAGGGAAGGAGGTGACGAGTGTTTTTGGCAATGGCTATTGTCCATTTTCTATTTCCGAAATGAATGAGGGCCTATTTTTAGGCAACTTTAGTTATTTTTATTTTATTAGTTGTTTTAGAGTAGATTTTTTTAAAGTATCTTTCCTTCCTAGTTTTTTCTACAACTTTTGGAGAGGTTTGCTTTTAAACATTTTTTTGAAATAATTAATTATTATTTTCAATTCCCTAAAAGCATATTCATTATAACCTATAAATAAGTGCCTTGGGAACAAGTCAAAATAATCGTTGAAGTTAGGTTATGTTGCAAAGATTGTCATTCGTGTATTTGATCTAAGTTTTATGTGTTCTTTTGTGAGGTTTTATTCAGTGGATTATAGTGACAATAGTGTTGATCTTTGTATTAACACCACCTTCACCTTAGTAACTTTGTGTGTGCTTCTAGAGTTCACTTTTCTTAAATCTTGCACCATGGTTTCATTGTTAGAGTTAGTAGTGGTTTGATACACTCTTGTGTACATAGATCTACTAGTCTCTTTTACTTTTTTTTAGTTGCCATTTTTTATCCATAAATTTGTTGGTGAAATAAGAACCTTTTAGATCTTGTGTTCAACCTCAAACTTAAAAAGATAGGTCAATTTACTTGTAGTAATTTTCCTTTATGCAAGACCCCATTGATGATCTTGTAAAGTGTGAGTAGTTGTAAATCTTGTTAATAGCTTTAGGATTAAGAGTAGTGTTTACTTTCTAGCGAGCTTCTCCTACGAATTTGAAAAGAGGTTTATCCTTGAGTGTTATCTTACAAGATACATATTAAAACACTAACATTTTTTTATGCCCATTGTGGAGCATGCATCACTAAAAGGCTTTATCTTCAAACAAAGGTTAGTTTTATTGCATCATACAAAAGTATCTCCATTACTGCGAATAAAGTTTATACTAAATCACAGAGAAAAGGTCTTTCCAACCCATCTTTCAAGCTAAATCAACCATCTACAAGTGAGGGTTCTTCTTCTTCAAGAGTTCCAAAGCTTGTTGAGATTTTCTTAGCTTTGGGAAAAGAACTGTTTCAAATAATAGATTATCACAATAACCATAATGGTTTTCTCTGCTTCCCTTGTTGAGGGGAACCAATATTGTTCCCTTGGTTCTTGTAGAGGACAATGACTTCCCACATGGCTCAAGCAAGAATTTTCTAAAGTTTCACGATGACAACATGCAACATCCTAATGAACACATTGCAACCTTCACCGTGTAGTATTTTGGGGGTGATGCATGAAGATGTTACAATGTGATATTTTGTCAAAACCTTTGTTGGAGTAGTAGCAAAATGGTTCCACTGGATCTTACCACAAGATAAATCACAAGCTAGGAAATCATGCACAAAATGTTCTTGGCACAATTCAAACTAGCCAAGGATAGCCATATCCCATTTGCACACCTCTCAAATGTAAAGAAGGAAGATAATAAGCCTATGAAGGAATATATTGCATGATTTGATCAACTAGTTGATAGAATCAACACTATTTTGAAGTCATCTCCAAAAATCCTCCTAAGTTGTTTTATAAATACAATTATGCTAAAAATTGCATTCATGATCAAATCTCTTGATATTGATGAACTTGAACAAGCTCAAGAGAAATCTGTGAAGTTAGAAGATGACATGATTACTAAAGGAAAGATCAAGAAAGACACAATTAGACTGATGATCCAAAGTTCAATCAATCCTCTCCTACAAAGAGTGGTGACTAATGTGACAAAAATGAAGAGACAATTCGAAAAAAATGGTCCAGCTCAACACTATCAAGGACATCCTCACATAAATATTGGTCCTTCCCATGAGAATGATAAACTCAAAGTACCTCTTCAACCTACAATGCTTGCCTTGGAGGTACCACCTGAGTACAAATTGAAAGAGTTTTTCTCTTTTTGTGAGATGAGATCACAACAACATATATTGTCCAAAGATGATTCTCATGATGTGGCTCATTTCTTCTTCTAGATCAAATCATCAAAGTTTTTTGGGTAACTTTCAAAATCTTCAAGATGACCCAATAGCAACTCCAAAACAAAATATTTTCAATATGGACCCATTTTTGCTGAACAAGTAAATACATCCAATAACTACAAATGTT
Source organism: Sequoia sempervirens (assembly GCA_007258455.2). Taxonomy (NCBI): domain Eukaryota; kingdom Viridiplantae; phylum Streptophyta; class Pinopsida; order Cupressales; family Cupressaceae; genus Sequoia; species Sequoia sempervirens. Next base: position 108,907,590 of record VDFB02179234.1, read on the forward strand.
CGTGGAATCAAGGAATTGAGAAAGATCATGTTGCTGAAAGAAGAAACCACAAAGGGAATTCATGGAAGGAGCCACCATTGGTGTCTTGTTTAGCAGTTATTGACAAGCTGAAAGGCCTATAGACTATTGGATGTTGATACTAATAAGGTTGGTGTTAGTGGTGATGTTTTTGATGAACTATATTTAAAGAAGGCTAATGAAAGGAAAATTAAAGTGAGAATGGGAAAGAAAAAGAAATTCAAGTACAAAAAGACATTCCTGAAAATTAAATGTGAGGTTGTCATCAGCTAGGATAGGCTCTGGCTACTAGCTAGTCCTATAGCTGGCCCTTTTCAATTTATCAATTCCAAGTTTTAATTGTTGATATTTTCTAACTTTGATGTTTTGTAGGCATATTGACTAAAGCACCTTTGCTGAGAATACATTTACATGATTGAAACTCTAAGAAAGACTAGCGTACCCAGTCTAATTATCTACCAGCTTGTAAATCAAAAAACATATAACACATTCAGAGGCCAAAGCAAAACAATCAAATAGCAAAAACTAATGATGTAAATTGACTCAAATACCTTGCAGGTATCATCGACTAGAAAAAAGAACCTGTTGTTTACTAGCCTTCGTACAGTTTTGGATGGCACTCCTTTTATTAAGGTAAGAATTGCCCTGCAGTTAATCTGCACATTAAACGCATACCAAAATTAGAACATTAAAAATTTAAGCACAATGACAATAAAGATTCAACAACCATAAGAGGTTTGTAATTTTATTCCACTAAGCAACCAATGCTAATGGGGAACAACATGGATAAAATTTTAAGTTTTAATTAGCAAAACCCCATAATGGGATCTCCATAGAGTTCCTAAAAATCCAACGTAAAGAATTACCTTGAGCACTGAGCCATTCAAGATTAGAAAATAATCTTGAACTCTACCGCACAGTACTAAAACACCTCATTTGCTAGCTCAGGATTCTTGAAAGAAAAATGCATACCAAACCCATGGCCACTTGCATGAGGAAAAGTAATTCTGAACAGTCTGTTTATTCATAAAAAGAGAGTCATTATATGCAGTTGATCTTACTACTGTTATAAAAGGTCTAACCTTCTTGTACAAAGATTTTAGGGATTGTAAAGAACAACTAAGAAAAAATGTTAAAGCAAGCTTACAAAAGCATACAGTACCAATTATATAAGGACAAGGTATACAAATTTACGCAGCTCTTTATACTAGGAGAGTACTGGGTAGTTCATACCATTCTCTATTTTCACTAAACTCTGAAGCATTATTTCCATCTTCTTGTTCATGTCAGAATTATCTTCCATAATTGGAGCAACAAGACTTAATTCCTTGTAAAGATCTCGTACAAAGTTGCATATTCTCTTTGTTGTCTCCACCTCTCCACCAACCACCTGACTAATGGCTAACCTGAGGAACTCTCTTGTCAAATCTCCAATCTAACAAATCACAATAAATACTAGAGTAAGTCTTCCAACATATCCATGAATCCATATACAAGAACATAGGTGTCTTATACTTACCCCTAAAAGATAATCTAGAATGTTGATCTCGAATTGGCTAGTAGATTAGTCACCAAACTTTGAAATCTCATTATTGAGATCTACAAGGGTCAAAAAGTTTCCCACTCATACATTCAAGCATGGTCGCTGCTTCTACATACTCTTGAATCTTTGCAAATTTTACACCACCCCACCAAAAGAACATAAATGGATTGATAAATAAAAATTTCAGAATATCCCAAAATGGTGTCTCAAATACTAACAAACAGATTTAACAAACCCCAGGTGAAAAATCTCTTCTAAGCTTCCAAGCATCATTGATATTGCCTTGCAAGTTTGCAACTCATTAGCAACTCGTGAGAGGTGCTGCCTACTAACCCCATTCAGATCCTTTTGCACCTGTTTCAAAACTGTTTTCTTGTCATCGTTACCAATCCTATAAAATCAGCACAACAACAAAATATTTGACAATGTAAAACTTTATATGGTCGCAAATGACTACACCATTTACAGCAGTAGGCTATAATACCAAAGAATGCTACTTCCAGGAATATAATCACATGCCTTGAGCATAATAATACCACAAAATATCAGAGAACAACAGCTTTATAGTATGAGGTAGTGTACAGTTACAATCTTGGTAGAGGGAGGACCTGTCAAATTTTTGCCCTACCCCAACATTCATCTAACTATTTATGAGTTTGTTGACCAAGCAGTTGTTAGTTATGACATAACCATTGAGTAAACCATACATAACAAAAAAATAGTAAGCTACCTAAGCCAAAAGCAAAATAATCACCAACCTAAGTCCACTACAAAATATGTAATTTCTTAATGTCAATAAGAACATGATTATCTAATTTTATCCCTCCTAAACAAGTTGGGGTCCTCTCCAATATGACCCAAATATAATATCAAGAAGGAGATGAAGGATGAGAAGAATCCCTGGAGATACAGTTGCTCCTGCTGATTGTGAACATGAAGAGTTTGTCCCACTTGATTTCAACTGCTTCACTTCATCTCTAAGTGCATACACCTTCTCAATGCATTCATTTCACCCTGTGAACAGTTTTTGGCAACCTTCCTTCAATTGATATCTTCTAGTTTCCACCATGTTATGTTTACTACTGATCCTTCAACAGTGTCAACTACTACTCATACTCAACAACCTTATTAGCTTGGTTTGTGTAAGCTGGGTCTTCTGGCAAAGCAACTCTTTGAATCTTCAATGTTGCTCCTTCAAATGACTACACAAGCAATCGTTTTTTTAGTGATTTTAGACTTCTAATTTTCTAGTTGGTGTTCACAGAATACAAACCGTAACGTTATTCAGCATTGTTCACAATATGTACTATAACATTAAATACTGATGCCGGAAGGTGTGCTCAATAGAATACGAGCCTTCAAAGTTCAAACATACTAGAGATAGGAGGATAAATGATTGGGTGAGTTGTGGCTGGTAACCACTAGTGGAGTATCTCTGAGGTATTACACTCTGGCCACCCTTGTTTCAAAGTTCAAACTCCAAGAGACAGTCTTCTTCTACAAATTCTTGATATGAGTTCTCTCATTCAAACTCGGTGGGGCTTGAGTAACCAAACAACTACATCTAAATCTTTGACTCTGCTTGCAATTTTGTGCATAATCTATGCGAGGGATACCTTAATCTGCAGAAAATGATACAATGTACCACAAAGGTTCCTGTTGCCGATTCAATGTATTGGATATGCACTCTATGGAATCCTTCTGCTTGTGCATCTTTCCTGGAATCTTCCACTTGTACTTGTGCATACTTTTGGAACCTTCCAGGCATGTTAACATGTCAAGAGCACTTACTCTCATTATGCTAACCCAAGGAATGTAGCATATACATTCAAGCATTATCAATCATTCAGAATCCGGATATTTTCAGTATCTTGTGTGCATTCTACTCTTGTTCTCTTTAATTCTTATTGTCTGCACTTGTTCTTGACATGCATCAGAGCCTTTTCTTCAGTGCTGATCAATCTTTGTAACTTGCTCACTTGTGGTGTTCTCATTTTTAAAAGTTCGTGGCATAAGCCTTATACCAAGCCACTTTCATAAGCTTAAAATCGGCTATCCTGAAAGTGTATTTTTTTGCATCTTGCCTATACTGCACTATGGTTTGGGGTATTATCATCTTTTATCATCAAGCTTTTGAGTCATGCTAAATTCATATTCTTTTGAATTACCGAACATTGTGGATTATAAGTGGATACCATCTATGTGTTTGCTCGTTGCTCAGTGATCTTATCCCTTTTAATTCAGTTTTGAAGTACGTAAAGAAGCAAGTTCAGGAGAGACATAAACTAAAAGAAACGTATGCAAGCAGCTTGTTTAGTTAAAAAACTGCTAATCATGTATGTGGAAATAATAAATAAAAGAACTAATAACTACTTCAACCATTTGGATGCCTGAATTTTTTTTTTGTTTATTCTACTTTTGTAGATAGTGTTGATAGAATTTATTATGACCAAATAAAACCTAAAGATTGAGATTGATTGAATTTCTAATTTGTTCACTTCATTCTACTGTTCTCCTTTCCTGGACGTGGATTTTCATCAGCTTAACATTGGATATACTGCATTATTTTTGGGGATATTATCTTCTGTTATCATCAATCTTTTGAGTCAAATGAAGTTCATATGCTTCCAAATTACCTCACATTGGGATTGTCAGGGGATATGTATTTTGGTTCACTTGTCCCTGAGTGATCATATGCCTTTCATTAAAATTTGAAGGACTTAAAAGAGAGAGTTCAGGAAAAACAGAATTTAAAAGAAAAATATGCACAAGCCCTGTTTGATAAAATAATGTTATTCACGTGTGTGAAAATAGTAAATACAGAAATTAACAACTAGTTCAACTGTTTGGCTGCCTGAATGAATTTTTTGTGCATTCTCATTTTGTAGATATGGAGGATAGCATTTATGACATCCAAATAAAACCCAAAAGATTGGAATTGATTGATTTCAACAATAAGTATATGCCAAATGTTAATCATAGGTTCAGTCCACATGGAACAAACACTAAAAGAAAGGAACTTTTATCAGGATAAAATCTTAGAATGTCTAATCAACTTTATGGTAAATTGGAATAAGTATTTCAAGTACCACTCCACAAGGTATTGACATCTAGTAAATAAGATATTTACTTGATCATTCAAACAAAGCACGAAACTTACCTTTAATCGCCTTATCACATCAATGAGCCAAGAGAGACGTCTGGTTGCATGTGTATCCACAAGACATTTAAATTCCTGCTCTGGGAGGCCACATAAGCACAGTCCAAGCCTGCAATTTTCAGCCAAATCTCCAATTTTCTTCACAGATCCAATTAGTTGCATAAACAATTCGAGTGGCATTGCTTTAATGGCACCATCCAAGGAAAATATTTTTCATGTACTATTTGGATTCTTTACATCATATACATGTTTCCCAGAAGACAATGCAGCATCCCAGTCTGGTAAACTGCTCACATAAGCCCACAAAATTGATGTAACAATTTAATACGAACCATCTTTGCAGGAATAAAACCATTGGCACGCATGGGCTCTGCTCTAACTGATTGAAAATCTGAAGGTTCAGAGTTCGATGTCCTCTTTATTCCAGTTAGAATAGGTGCGGAATCATCATTCTTTGACCTAGCTAATCCCTGTCCACGACTTTGCATTTCAAAATTTCTTAATTTTTCATGAATTTTCCCCATAAGTTCTGGTCCTATTTCAACAGATGGATGCAAGACTACTTCAGTTGTTCGACTCTGGCCACAGTTGGTTACAACAGGTACGCTAACTAATATAGACTTACAGTGACCCTCATTTTGAAGTCTTTGTAGAGCATGTGCCAATGTCTTCCTATCCGTTGTTGTACTTTTTCCTTTTTCAAGATCTTCAAGCCACCTGTATAGCTCAACCCTTAAAATAAACTTTTCCACCTGTAGCCAGAGCCCAACATGAGAAGAAAATAATCATCACAGAAGATAAGAGATCATGCAATCAAACAAGAAGAAACATACAGTAAATACTAAATATTGATAAGCAATCATTGTAAAATTAAATGATCTATACACTGATCAATTTACATGATTGTGTTAAATTGTTAATTGCAAAGAGCAACATTTATACATTTGATAATATGCTTCTTAACCATGTTTGGTAATTAAAAAATGAAGAAAATGCCAGTATGCCAGATGGATCATGTAAGGATTCAAATATTAAAACAAAATAATATAAGAAAATGTAATGGACATAGATGAAATATTTTCACCCTTTTGTCTTTTCCCTGACTAAAAAACAAAAACAGGATACGCCAAACAACACATTTTGAGTTATGGAAAAAAAACACACCATACCATGCAAATATGTTTTTAATGCTAATCTGCCAGATTAGTTTTTCAATTTCCCTCTCTCATATCTAATCTTAACTAGCTTAATTGGAAAACTATGTTACTAGGTACCTCTAGAACCCCCCATGTACTTGTATGGGTCTAAGTTGCCGAATCGGGTACGGGCACGGGTACGGATACGTGGGTACGGTACGTGGGTACGGCAAAATTTTGGGGGGGGTTGGGTACGGAATCGGGTACGTCTGTACAAAATATAATAAAATATTCAAATATATATATATATATATATATATATATATAATATTTTATTAAAATTAATAATATTATAAAAACTAATATATGTACAATTAATATTTTACTAAAATTAATAAATATTATAAAACAATGAAACATAAAAGAAAAATTTAAATTATAATAACTAATAAATAATTAATAAGTATTATTTTAGAAATTAATAAAACAATGCAATATATAAATTAATAAGAACATATTAATCATAAATATATAATTTCTAAATTTTTAATACATTAATATAAATTAATTAATAATTTAATAATAATAAAAAATCTTAAACAATTTTAAATTTATTATTTAATATATTTATGATTAATTTATTTATAAAATTATATATTAAAATTTAACATATATTATATAACTATATTATCAATATATATTATTATTATTCAATCTAGATATTAATATAGACTCTATAATATTATACAATTTATATACTATTAGTAAGGCAACAACGCCAGGGGTGTCGATGCCCATGGCCTGAAAGCGAGAAAGAACAGAGGAAATGGAAGCGTTGTGGTCGGGCAGGTACGTTCGAGTACATTTACTCAACTCTTACGTCCGTCCCTCGAACCGGTCTTGATGGGAATGAAGGGCCTGCCCAATGAAATGATCCGTTCTGTCGCCGGCGGCACCAGAATGTTTGCGCACGACACCACGCCGGACAACTCCCTCTCCGCTGCCTCTTCAATGGAGTCCAAGTACCTGGAGTTGCGCAGGTTTGAATGTGGTGAATCGGTCCGAATATGCTGCGTCGAGCTCCAAAACGCCCGGAATCGCCCGGAATCGAAACGCTGTTCACAGAATCGTTTCAGGGGCAAAAATTTCGATTCTGGTTCGTACCCACAGCGATTCGAACCCGATTCCGACTCGGGTACGTTTCTGGGACGGAAACGACATGCAAAACCCCACGATTCGGCTACATAGGTATGGGTTCATTTCGGGTTGAGGTCTCAAGCTGGTTCCCCTCTAGGTTCGCCCAGGGTCCCTCTTGGGCACCCCGGGTTACCTGTGGGTCCTTCTGTGCCTAGGTTCCCTATGGATCCTTCACAGGAAACCCAAGGTGCCTAGAAAAGACCCTAGATGAACCTAGGCCAAACCTGGGCAGGGCTGCCTAAAAAACATATAGGAAAAAAGCACTTGCATATGTAATTTTTCTTTAAGTGATAACATTGTGTGGTTTCAAAGGCCTTAATTTGGGCTTGGTGATGGGGGCTCTACACCCTGACCCCACCCTGTATCGTGACAGAGAACGCACTGAGGGTGTTGCCCCTCTCAACACCATTATTAGGATCTCTTGTCATATAAGAAACTTGATTACAACGAGGGGGTGATGAGGAAATGGGATCTAACTCTTGAGTATGTTGTCTTTGTTAGTTTTTAGGATTAGAAATGAATAAGCAGAAAACACAGAATAATGAAGAGCACATGAACAATAGAACATAGAATTTATCCTGGGAAAACCCTCCTTCTTGAGGGAGAAAAACCCAGCAACAATATATCACCTATATATTCAATAAAGTAGCAACAATATGCTTTACAATGAGGCCAATCACAAGGCCGATCTGATATGAAGATAATAGTGCACCACACTTGATGCAAATACACAACCAAGAATAATATTGAACTCCAAGAATATCGATCTGCTGTAGCTATCGAACTCCTTCAGATTTATGCAAACTTCATTTGATAATTATTGAATGCCAAATGAAAGTGAATCTTCTTGTATATATACACATCAAGGTGTCCTTTCATGTAGGGTCGGCCTCCTTCACAAAACAATGTGTCTCTTTAGTTTAGTTGGCCTCTTAGATTATTTAATATATTTCAAATTTAGAGGAGAAAGAGATCTCCCGCTGCTACTATAACATCAACAGTCTTAGACATTATTGTTGCACAATTTGTTAGAAATCTCTTTAGATGAGGGAGCTTGTACAGTACATGGCTAGTGGAAGTGGCATCATAACTTGTTGTGGTTCAAATGAAATTGAACCAAATGTTGACTTTGATGCTTTTGATGAAGAGCAATACGAAGATTATTAAATATTGATTGTAGTTTTCTGTGTATTGACATTTGACAAATCATTGAATTAAGAATTTATGAGTATTTCCATGTATGTGTGTGTGTGTGTATATATATACTCGTACCCATGGAAAAAAAATGTCATACCACCATAACCGGTACCCTTACCCAAACCTGCATCCATACCAAGACTGGTAACTTAACTAGAAAGCAAAAAAGTTTAGTGAAGAAGACAGCAATGGATTTTGAAAGGAGCAAAAAGGGGTTCTTCTATGATGCAAATAGTACTGAAAAAGCTAATTTTCAGCAATGAAATGAAATGCTTATTAATTTCCACTGTACTCGTGGTCAGTGACTGAGACTATAATTAGGTACATAATCCAAGATGAGCGAATGCTTACTAATACTACAAAGAAAAGTAATCATCTCAGGAAGGGAGACATTGAGAAAAGATTTTAATGTCCAAATGGTCTCTAGGCCATCATTGTCCATTACTATATCCAAGGACAAAAGTATATCAGAAACCCGTGCTCATTAGGTGGTATGCTAATATCTCTATCTGCTTGAACAGTGGACTAGGCACCTACAGTAAAAGTTGAAACTAGTTGCCATGCTAAATGCAAAATAGGGTATGAAGATATGAAAAAGAACAAACTTTAAATGTTATATCTGCCAAACTATAAATATCATTGGATTGCTTACTCACAAACTTGTGAATGTTTTCTTTTGTAACTGCTTGGTGGGAAGATTGGGTTGCAAAAACCTCAAATCTTCGAGGGCCAAACCTTTGAATTTTGTTTCAACCTTGTGGCTCTTCTAAATATGAGCACAATTGTAGTTTACTTGATTCCATTCATATTAAGAAGCACAATAGGTCGACATAAAAGTGTCTCAATGACCTCATCTTCATACAACACAAACTTCAACTTCTCTAAAAAAAGATGGAGGTCTCAATTAGTTGTGAGGCAATTGGCTTGAATGACATTGCCCTAATAGCAATTGGACTACCCATGACAAGAACCCCATTTTTACAGAAGATGAGATTGCCAAATTTGAGAAAGTAGAAGAGGGTGCAGCATAAGTAGAATTAGGGGGATCATGATTGAGGATGAGAATGGTCTTAAGGAGGAGTCATTACCTTGTAGTTTGAGGGCAGTGCTGGAATTGCAAGTGACATGGAGTAGAGTCCCAACCATCAGTAGGATGTGTGTGGGGAAGAGAAAAATATAAATTGCTGGAACTTAAATGAAATTGTTGCTTTTTATTATGATTCTCAATCATTGTGTGATTCATATCATATTATCAGCTATTGTATTCACATGTCGATGTAATATTGTACTCTTTTTTATTCAAATTTAAAAGGAAATGCTTCCCCAATGTTATACAGACTCATTTCAAATGTTTTCTAACTGCATTTGCATGATGTTCATGTCTCTTAATGAATTTAAGTTTGTTTTTAGTGTGCAGAGTTTTTTCCAAGTCACTCAGTCAAAATTGGATCTTCCAAATTTTGCCTAGGCATGAGTTTTGAATCTATGGTTGGAGCGGCACTGAGAAAGCTTTAAACAGTTGAAACTTCAATAACTAAAGCTTTTTCCTAAATAAGAATTCTATGATTCCAAAATTATAATGCCATCAATTATGTCATGAAAGAGTTCCAACTGGGTGTAAGAATTGAGTGGTAGATAAAAAGCTCTACATATAAGTTTGGGACTAATAAAGAAGGGCCTGCATATAAAAATAAATCAGTATCCTCAAAAGAGGGTAAGATTAAAGTAACTTCCTACTGACAATGAGGAGTTTTAATACAACAATTTTCAGCCTCTGCACATAACAATAAATCAGTATCCTCAAAAGAGGGCACATAAGATTAAAGTAACTTCCTACTGACAATGAGTAGTTTTGATACAACAATTTTTAGCTATCTTTTTATGAAATGCAGTTTATCATAAACGATTTCTGAGAAAATAAACTAAACTGAAATTAAAGATATGAAAAAATGGAAAAAACGTATAAAAACTTGAAAATCTCAAAATAAACCTCTGTGACAGTCAATCCTTTGGACCCCTCACTTTCAACCATATCATAAATTTGATGATCAATAGGAATTTCCACAAGCTGTTTAGTCGCTTTGCAACGTTTTGCTTTCCTCATAGATTCTAGCTCAAGTCATCATTCCCACTATTGGGAAGTTTTGGATGAAAAGCTTTAGCATCAAAACTCTTCAAGAGACGAATGCATTGCGCCACCTGAATAGAAGTCATTGATCAGTAAAAACATCAGAAGATAAAATCTGTTGAATATTTCACCTCTAACCCGCTAAACCCATAAATATCCATCAATCTATGCACAAACACAATAAAAATTAGTGGACTGTCATTAAGGACAGAATTCCACATTTAGTCATATTTGTATGTGTTTTACTAGATATATCTGCATTTTAATTTCAGCTGTTTATCAACTCCAAAAGCATTAATAAGATTCCATGTTCATATAGAGGCTCATTAACTATTACTGGGCATGCAATTCAAACTAGACTCAAAAACATGTTAGAGGCTCATTAACTATTACTGGGCATGCAATGATAACGCTTCCTTTATTTCTGCTTAATTATTAATTGCTGCCTTCTAATCCTTTTTCATTACGAACTTGGGGCTATTTATATAAACATCTATATGACAAAGTCGGCTCATACAGAAGAACATAATTAAATTTAATTTCTGATTACAAAGGAGTCGGCCAAACTGTGCCATAATATTGGGCGCCAAAGGGTGGCTGGCCTGATAAAATAATAATTTATTTTTTTATTTTCCTTCTCAAAATACCAGGAGGGTCGGCCAGCATAAGGTGATCTGTTTGTTGCAATTTCATTTATTGGCGGGGATATGACAATGGATCATCTTTAGCATTCACAATTGAGCATTTACCATTGGCTAGGAAACTGCACATTGAGGGGGGTTGTATAGTCTCTCTTCTTCTTTCTATTCTAGGCAATTTTTTTCCTCACATGGGATGTTATCATTCTCAATTATTTTGAGTGGGGTCACATAGCCCAGCCCTCTTCAGTCTCTCTTAAGGGGAGTTCCATCCTATAAGTTTTCCCCTTCTCTTCTTTTCAAGGGGATCATTTTGTACATGGGCACCTAACATGGTTACACATTTGTCAGATCCATTTATATATCTTTCCTACCCACCTAAGCTATGCTTATGGGGGTTGGTGTATTATTTTATTTTTGTATTTAGTTAATTATTTTATTTTATTTTTGCATTAGTTTTTTTGCTTTCACTAAAACTCCTTGATGTTGTGTGACTATCTCCCTAGCCAAATCTTACAAACATGACTTACAATTTTAATATTTCTCATACCTTCGACATGAGAGAACTTAGCCCATTAGAGTAGGGTTCCAAGGCAAAGAGATTCTACATATATCCAATTTCCAAGTCCTTGAGACCTTAGGTCCTCAAACAAATAACTTTTCTTTGACATCTCCTTAGATGAGGTTTGATTTAATAAGATCCTAAACCTCAAACATTGTACCTCAAGGACTTTCAATTGACTTAATATATACTAAGAAAATGAGATAAAAGAAACTTAAGCAAACCTTCATGATCCATAAATTGGATTGAAGCATGCTAGACCATTGAGTCACCTATTAGGACTTGACACGGGAGAACCATTCGTCACATAATTGAATGACACAAAATGCATAGCAGTTCACAAAATAGTTTAGAACGTTTAAGGGGTGATCTGAAACATCCCCAGAGGCTTCAATTCAGTTTGATAATGTCAGAAGTACTCGGAAAAGCAAGAATAGTGCAATTTTCCACTTACACAAGTGGCAAACTCACCATTCACCCCAATGAATACACATTTGTTGCAGCGAACTAGACATTCACCCTGACGAACTTGTCAAAAGAGGCAAACTATATTCTATTAAAGTGGCAAACTCGATCTGATACAGGGCAGAGGCTGGAATTCAAAGAGTTTTTGAAGTTGAAGCAATTCAATTGGATGTCTTTTGGCTTTCCAATGGCCATGGGAAGCAGAGAGGGATCTGTGTGAAGATGTTTCACACATGAACAAGGGTTGGCTCTTTGAACAAACATCTGGTTATGCTCTTGGAATGGATTTGTTGGGGGATTGATTGGAATTTCTCATAGTTCGAGGCAGCGTAGGTGTGAGGACTACATGGACGTGTTTGTATGTTCCAATGTACCTTGTAAGGTGATGTAACACTTGTGTAAACCTCATATATAGTGACTTTTAAATCTTTGCAAAGGCAAGGAAGATATTGGGAAGGGTATAAGTATTCGACTTTGGAAAAATGTGGAAAAGATCTGGTGGGAATGACATGCTATTGTTGCATAGGCATTAGGCACACATGAGTCTCACATGAAAAGCCTCCAGCTTCTCTAACTCAATGGCTATCCAGACAGAAGTAGATCCAGTCATAAACAGATAAGCAAGGCTCAGTTTACTCCTGACGTTTGTCATGAAATTTACAAAAGTTGAACAATATGTATTAGGTAAAATGCAAACGTCCTCCTGTTCTTTCAAGGCAGTCCACTATGCCCAATGGGTGCACTGACTAAGCTGGGGCCCATAATTCTTATAAATCTTGAAGAAATGGTGAGGTAATAGAATAATGATTATGGGTTAACCCAACATGCCCATGTTTTCAAATATTAAGAACTCTGGCCAAGCTTAACCCCACACCATCTTAAAACACAGAATATAATCTCACCCAACATTTACTAGAGGGCCACGTATTCAACCTCAAGAACATAGTGTCTGGAAAACCCAAAATGCCAAAATCCTTAACAAACATTTAAATTCAAAAAATATCCTGTGCAAATTCAGTTAAATGTTTTTACGATTTCAATTTCTTGTCTGTGACCGAAGTAACAAACTCCTTAGACTTTATACTCCTTCCCACACAAACACAATTTAAATTCTCAAATTCAGAATCATTCGTCCCATAATCTATGTGGCATAAGTAACTGTGAACCTGAAAAGTAACCTTCTAGCTGTTCTGTGTAACATTACGGCTTGCCTTCACAAGTCTCTCTCTTTTATCATTCTACATTCCATAGACAACATTCCAAGAAAAGAACAAATCATTGAAATCTCTCACAAACTACAAGAAAAAGCCATACACAATTCACATTGAAGAACAATAGGGGCAAAAGCTGGCAAGAATAAGTCAGGAAAATTGAAAGTGTACCAACTCGTTGAGATGCTCGCAATACTTTTCAAATTCATGCCTAAATGGATTTGGATTTTCAGCCGCCATTGTTGTTTTAAGGCGTTCAGCAGAGGCTTATGTAATCATATCAGGAAAGAAAAACCTGCAACGAACAAAAAATCAAATTCAATATTTAACTACACATTTGAAAGATGGGATTTAAAGCGGGTATTTCAAAATAGTATCCGTTAGGGGCTCTCACCACGCATGTGTCCGCTAATCTCAACAGTCGCGTTAAAAATCCATAGCCGGTGGCTTCTCAACATTTTTAACTATTTATTAAAATTAAACCCTTTTGATTTTGTTTTTGTAAGGGAATAAAAACCTTTTTTCATAAATCTAAGCTAATTAAAAAATTGCAAAACATTAATCACAAAATTAATTTAGATTTAAGTTTAGGAGTTAGATCTAATTCTCATGTCAACGAAGGAATACTAGCATATATATCTTAAATTACGCTGAGATATATTGAGGCGTTTAATTTTTCATCATTCAACTTTAATATAGATGTATTAAACTGAAAAATTAAACTATATCTCGGTGTAATTTATATATCTTAAATATAAGATAAATATGCTAGTAGCAGCCATGGTGCAACACATAACATGAATCAATATATTATTATATTATATTATATTATATGAATTAATAATATAATATATTAATACTAATAATATTATATAATTATAATATAATATAATAATAATATAATATAATATAATATAATAATATAAATTATGCTAAGATATATTAAAAATAATAATATTTTAGTTTATTTAATATAAGTTATGGTTAGGGGTCAAACATGGTTAGGTTCAAATTTTTATTAGGGTTGAGGTTCAAGTTTGATTACAGTTAGGGTAAAGGTTAAAATAGGGTTTAATTAAAATTGTGATTAGGGTTGGGGTTATCATCACAAATAGGGATTAGGGTTACAGTTACGGTTATCATTACGAATAGGATTAGGGTTGGGGTTAGGGTTAGGGTTATTATTAAGGTTAGGTTTATCATCACGAATTTGGATTAGGGTTAGGGTTAGTGTTAGGGTTAGGGTTAGAGTTATCGTTAGGGTTACGATTAGGGTTAGGATTAGGGTTATGGTATCGTTAGGTCCTAATCCAAATCTTAATCTTAATCTTAACCCTAACCCTAATCCTAATCCTAACCCTAACACTAACCCTAACCCTAACCCTAATGCTAAACCTAATCCTAACCCTAATCATAATCCTAAACCTAACCCTAATCCTATTCATGATGATAAGCCTATTCGTGATGATAAGCCTATTCATGATGATAAACCTAACCATAATCCTAACCCTAACCCTAACAACAATCCTAACCCTAATCCTATTCGTGATGATAAACTTATTTGTGATGATAACCCTAACCCTAACCATAACCGTAATCCCTATTCATGATGATAAACCTATTCATTATGATAACCCTAATCCTAACCCTAACCATAACCCTAACCCTAATCCCATTCGTGATGATAAACCTAACCCTAATCCTAACCCTAACACTAACCCTAATCCTTATCCTATTCATGATGATAATCCTATTCGTGATGATAACCCTAACCCTAACCCTAACCCTAACCCTAACTGTAAACTCTATTCGTGATGATAACCGTAATTGTAACCATAACCATAACCATAACCCTAACCCTAATCCCGATCCTATTCATGATGATAAACCTATTTGTGATGATAAACCTAACCCTAATCCTAACCCTAACACTAACCCTAACCCTAATCCTATTAGTGATGATAATCCTATTCATGATGATAACCCTAACCCTAACCCTAACCCCAACTCTAACCTAATTAAACCCTAACCCTAACCCTAACCCTAATCCTAACCCTAATCCCAATCCTAACCCTAATCCTAACCCTAACCCTATTCCTAAACCTAACCTAATTAAACCCTAACCCTAACCCTAATCCTAATTCTAACCTTAACCCTAACTCTAATCCTATTTGTGATGATAACCCTAACCGTAACCATAACCATAAGGTAATCATTAATTTACAAATTAATATTATGAGCAATTATAACCTTAACCCTAGCCCTAACCCTAATCCTAGAGTTATGGTTAGGGTTAAGGTTAGGGTTAGAGTTAGCATTTGGATTAGGGTTAGGGTTAGGGTTAAATTAGGTTAGGATTAGGATGAGGGTTAGGGTTAGGGTTTAATTAGGGTTATGATTAGGATTAGGGTTAGGTTTGTTAATTTTGTTTAGGGTTAGGGTTAGGGTTAGGGTTAGGATTAGGGTTAGGGTTAAGGTTAGAATTAGGATTAGGGTTAGGGTTTAATTAGGTTAGGTTTAAGAGTAGGGTTAGGGTTAGGGTTAGGGTTAGAGTTAGTGTTAGGATTAGGGTTTAATTAAGTTAGGATTAGGATGAGGATTAGGGTTAGGGCTAGGGTTTAATTAGGGTTAGGGTATAGGTTAGGGTTAGGATTAAGATTAGGGTTAGGATCAGAGAACTAGGTATATATTAATTTTGTTTAGGGTTAGAGTTAGGGTTAGGGTTAGGATTAGGATTAGGATTAGGGTTAGGGTTAGAATTAGGATTTGAATTAGGGTTAGGGTTTAATTAGGTTAGAATTAGGATTAGGATTATGGTTACGGTTATAGTTATAGTTTAGGGTTAGGGTTATGGTTAATGCTAGGGTTAGGGTTAGGGTTAGAGTTATTATTAGGGTTAGGGTTTAATTAGGGTTAGGGTTAGGGTTAAGATTAAGATTAGGGTTAGGTTTATTAATTTTTTTAGGGTTGGGGTTAGGGTTAGGGTTAGGATTAGGGTTAAGGTTTAATTAGGTTAGGGTTAGGATTAGGTTTAGGGTTAGGATTAGGGTTAGGGTTAGTGTTAGGGTTAAGTTTTTAATTTTGTTTAGGGTTATGGTTAGGATTAAGGTTAAGTTAGGATTAGGATAGATTAGGAATAGGAGGGTTAGGGTTAGGATTAGGGTTAGGATTAGGTTTAGGATTAGGAATAGGGTTAGGGTTAGGATTAGGGTTAGAGTTTTAATTAGGTTAGGGTTAGGGTTAGAGTTAGGACTAGGATTAGGGTTAGGGTTAGGGCTAGGGCTAAGATTAGGGTTAGGGCTAGGATTAGGTTTAGGGTTAGGGTTAGGATTAGGATTTGGATTAGGGTTAGGGTTAGGTTTATTAATTTTGTTTAGTGTCAGGTTTAGGATTAGGATTAGAGTTGGGATTAGGAATAGGGTTAGAGTTAGGATTAGGGTTAGGGTTAGGGTTAGGATTAGGGTTAGGATTGGGGTTAGGGTTAGGATTAGGGTTTAATTAGGTTAGGATTAGGGATAAGGTTAGTGTTAGGGTTTAATTAGATTAGAGTTAGGATTAGGGATAGGGTTAGAGTTAGGATTAGGGATTAATTAGGTTAGGATTAAGATTAGGATTAGGATTAGGGCTAGGGTTAGTGTTAGGGTTTAATTAGGTCAGGGTTAGGATTAGGGTTAGGGTTCAGGTTATGGTTTAATTAGGGTTAGGGTTAGGGTTAGGCTTATTAATTTTGTTTAGGGTTAGGGTTAGGGTTAGGTTTTGGGTTAGAGATATATTTATTATATATTTTATTTTTTTATATTTATTAAATAATTTATTGAAAATACAAATTCAATATTAATTTTTTATTTATATAAAGTGTGTAGAGATTTATCAAGGCATGAAATGTTTTGGATTATGAAGATCAAAATAAAATTTCATATATATATTTAATTTTTATTATCATTTGTACAACACAAAAAATTTAAATCATTTAAAAATTGGAATTAACATTGGATAAAATGTGATAAAAAATTTAACCATTTGCTTAAAAAATGAAGTAATTAGTAGGACAAAATATGTTGTCGAAAGAAAAAATATTGGAAATGGAAGACTTATATGTTGCCACACATTCTCTTCAATTTTATATGATGATAAACCTATTTTTAATGATAAACCCAACCCTCATCCCAATTTTAACTCTAACCCTAACCAAATTACTATATTTTATCATTTATTCTATTATTAAAAAAATTATTAATTAATTTAATCCTATAGCTAACCCTAATTGACCTAATTGTAACCCTAACTAAACTTATATGTAATAGTAAATTTAACAAAGTCCATTCATACTTAATTATCTAAATTTTAGAAACTTCACATTTTTTTTCTAAATCTTATCTTTATAAAGTATTTTTTTGATTGGAAAAGATTGCTTAAATAAATCTATATAAAAAATGATGTCCTATTTTCAAAAAATCTTAAATATTTTTTAATTTGAAGTATATTTTTAATTTAGAAAGTTACTTTTATAAAATTTATTAAGTTCTTTTATTACATTTCTAAATGTATATACTTACTTTCATAAACTTACATTTCTAAATTTATAAACTTATCTTAAAATCTTTAGTGAAATCTTTAATTTAGTTTTTTTAATAGATATATTATATTTTTTAATAAAATAGAATAGGATGAATTTTTAATGCTCAAATGAATGTTTCACTAATTGTTTATCTAATTAGGTATATGTAATCTACTTTCAAATACCCAACAAACAATTATTTTATTTTAAAATATAAATAAAGTTTTTATATAAGATGATTTACTATAATAAATTTTTAAAATGACATTAGACAAAGTTTCTAAATTCATTTCAAAATTGACATCTCACTTTTATAAAATTTAGTAAGCTCTTTTATTACATTTCTAAATGTATAAACTTACTTTCATAAACTTACATTTCTAAATTTATGAAATTATTTTAAAATCTTTAGTGAAATCTTTAATTTAGTTTTTTTAATAGATATATTATATTTTTTAATAAAATAGAATATGGATGAATTTTTAATGTTCAAATGAATGTTTCACTAATTCTTTACCAAATTAGGTATATGTAATCTACTTTCAAATACCCAACAAACAATTAATGTATTTTAACATATAAATAAAGCTTTTATATAAGTTAATTTAAAATAATAAATCTTTAAAATGAAAACCAAACAAAATTTCTAAATTCATTTCAAAATTGACATCTCTTAGATCACTAAACATATTATAATTTTTACATAGCAGATTATCTGAACATACAGAATAGTTTTCCTAAAAAATAAGGATATAAATATATGCTGCATGATTCTCCAATACATGAAACTAAGTAGAGGATGAAACATATTTTATATGCTAGTAGGATGGTTTATTTGACTTGCATTAGTCACATTGCTATCTGAATAGAAACACATTCACCAAACAAAATAGAAAGCATCACCAAATACAAAACAAAAAGCATACGTTAAGCATGGTCATCTATTCTCAAACCTACAACTCTAAGGCAATACTCCAGATTTAAATCGCATTCAGGAGTTTTCAAAGAGAAAATAATTTTTTTAACAAATTCCAACTCAAAGATTAGGCTCATCGAGTGAGGGTATCAGTGTAGTAGTGGTGGATAGCAGCTCTCTCATTGATGGAGGAGAAAAAGTTATGCGCTCTACAGAGAAACTGATCTCTATCAAAGAAGTCCTTGATGAAATTAAAGACCCTGTTTCTCATCACAGAATGGCCTTAAAGTAGCAATATTTCCTTGTAACAACAAATGCATCTAGAGTGTAATCAGTCACACCCATTTACAAGAGTGAATGCTTGTGAAACAACGATTATCGTTAAAAGCATGCAAGTTGAAACTAAACAAAAATATCATTATACGTGCCTCTATGTTCAACCATCGAAAAGTTCTAATATGGAATCTATCCTTTCACAGTTATCAACGAATACAAAAGAAATATTTTAAATTTTTTTTTCAAATGATTCTAAAGATCATTACACAATACAAAATCAATAATTGCACATAAAGGAGTTCCATTTCACTCAGAAATATCACAAAATATTATGCTCAAACAGGTAACCATCGGAGATGTGCTCCATGCACTCTTCATTCCTCCATTGCACAACGAAAAAGAAGATCGATTAGATGCCAGAAAAATGCTCATAAAAATATTTAAATAATGGAGTGGTTTGAAAAATAGTTGATTACCAGTGAAACAAATGAGGGGACAGGGGAGAGTAAATCGGATGAAGAGTCAGCAGGTTGCGAAGCAAGAGGAAGTGTGGGAAAACTATATGGAGTTGGAGTAGGAGCCGAACTGTGGCAGTGCCTGTCCTTCTTCTTATGCTTGTGCTTTTGCTTTATCGGGCGAAATCCATTTCTTTCTGTGCTTGAGCATTTAATTGAAAGAATTTTCAGCCATAATTGAAGCCACATCTTAGCTAGAAGGGGGTGGTCTAGATCCTCCTCCGCACTGCATTTGCTATCAGGAACAATCAGCTGCAACACAATTTATGCCAAAAGATAGAACAAATATTGATTGTGCATGGGCAGAAGATATAAGCACAAAATAAATTATGCAATGTTAATCAAGCACTGGCTCACTCTTCCATTATCATCAGTTACAAACCCCTTGTCTTCCACATAAATCCCTTCCCCACCTGCAACCCAAAGAATTCCCAGTCATGTAAACGTTGGCACTCCTGTGCCCGGTGACCGCGCTTCTCACAAACTCCAGTGTGATTTTGAACCCTTAATAATGGTGGGCGTTTGGGTGACACATGGTATTCTTGGCAGCCACTACCCACTACTCATTGAAGCATCCACTTCCATCAGTTACAAACATAACGGTTTAGCTTTCTTTTTTATGTACTCGGGTCTTTTGCATCCTGTTGTGACTCATAGAACGTCTCTCTGCATAATAAGTGTTGAAGGTGTATCAAAATAGTTTTTAACATTAAAACATTATTTTTTTGAGGTGCACAATATCCTAGAATATTTTGAGTTTATCCTAAGTGGCCCAGGGTCAATTCTCAACAGTACAAAAACAATAAGTAAAGTACAAATCTGATTTAGCAAATGACAAACTTATGTGACCTAGTTTGTTGCAATCTTTGCTATCTAGATGTGCCAAGGACTAGTGGTATTTAAATATATATTAGGGTAGTTATTGTATCAAAAGTTTCATGTTCTTATAAGTCAAGCCCTTTGATAGATAAACTTTATGACCTTGTACAAATGCTTACAAATAGCCTTGAGCAAGCGTGAAATGGCCAGTATATTGATTATGATGCAAAGAGATTCATCTTAGTACTCTAAATTGAAGTGTTCCTAGAATGAACATTCTTTGTAATGTAGATAATCCTTATTATTCTCTTCTTCTTTGATGATGTCAAAATGCACAAATGAATGTCTTTAATTACTAGAACATAACAAACAATTGCAGAAACAAGTACCAAGTCAACTCCCAACTACTAGTAGGAAAGGGGGTCAACAATTTTGAATTTTAAAAAATAAATTTTAGGCTCAACCTTGAGTGATTTGAGATCAACCCAAGACAAGGAATACAAATCCTTGGGATCTCAAAAAAATGCACAAAATTTTGATCTAATAATGAGGTGAATATGCAAGATTGCATATGAATGGAGCTAGGATGAGGTTGAATAAATTGAAATGCATGGATGTTGATGTAGGAGCATCCTTGGTTCTTGGAAATATTGCATCAACCAAAAATATTTTCCTTTTAGTTTTTTCTTGGTTTTGTTCTTTCTAAGTTCATGTTGGTGGATTCATCATCTTTGCTCACTAGATCCTGTGGATATCTATGTACATCATGGACATCTTCATTTTCCTTATTCCAAGATTTGAGTGTGGTTGGATCATTTTTCGGCAAGTTATCGATTCTAGATTTCATGACAGTTTCTTGAACTGGCACCGGAATAGTTTTCAAGCCTAATGGCTAATCTGATCGTTCGTGGATCGTTCCTGTGACTTGCGGATCTTAACGGTGTGTTTTTAAATGTTCCTTGGAGTGTCCCCAACCTTCATTATAGGTCCACACTTCATCTCATGCCCCTGTTGATGGAGTAATTCAAATTTGAGGCTGACTTGTTCATGTGCCCGTTATATTTTCTTTCATTGGAAAATGTGAGGATCTTTGGCCAACGCAGAAGTTTCTTGGACCACAGGTATAGTATAAAGCTTGTAATTGATCGTTAGAAGGGGAAGTAGAGTTAGTAGTGGATTAAGGGATTAAGTTTGATCCAATTTGTAAGAGCTCAACTCGCATATAGGAGCATGTTAGAATGTTGCATATTTGATCAAGCCCGTGAGCTGAATCTGTAAGCCCGGATGTTGCCGATTGAATGTAACTGAGATTTATGTTAATGAGAATGTTGTAGTCTATATTTTCCTCCATATTTTGTGTTACTTTTGTTGTGTTACTCTTGTTACATGGTCTGAATTGTTCTCTCTGAGGACCCTCCTATTGTGGCTACACCAGATTGGTATTAGAGTAGGTTCGATCTGTGGGAGGTTGACAAAATTTGCAAAGTCCTGTAAAAGATTTGTTGTGGGGTGGCGGATTGAGGATCTGACCTGTAGCTATAGAGTATTTTTGTAAATAGGGTTGGAAGGTTAAATGTTAGAGGAAATGGAGTGCATGGAAATGAAGACCAAGCTATAATGGAGATGCTAAGAGGAATTACTGCCAGATTAGATCCAGTTGAAATGGCCCAGAGAAGAGGTCAACTAATTGATGATGTGAGTGATGAAGAGGTATAAGTTTAGGAAGAAGGAGGAAGAGAAGAGCAACCTGGCTAGGATCAGGGAGAAGAAAGGTCCATAAGAGCCCTAACTAGAGAAAATACAAAGCCACATTTCAATCCACAAGATTATACTAGTAAGTTGGATTCAGAAGAATTGTTTGATTGGATAACAAAGATGGAAAAATATTTTGAATTTGAAGGTACCACTGAAGATAAGAAGGTGAAATTTTCTTGTACAAAATTGAGAGGACATGCATCCCTTTGGTGGGAACATTTGCAGACATATAGGCAAAGAAGAGGGAAAGAGAAGATAAAATATTAGGTTCAGATGGTGAACAAGTTGAAGATAAAGTTTATGCCAGTAGACTATCAGATTAGTTTGTTCTGAAAGTTGCAAAATTTGAAGCAAAAAGATTCAAGTGTGACATAGTATACTGAGGAATTCTATAAGTTGAATATTAGATATTGAAATTTAGAGGAAATTGAGCAAGTAGCCAGATATGTGAATGGTTTGAGGTCATCTATATAGGATGAAATTAGTTTGATCAAGTTGCAGAGTGTGGAAGAGGCATATTAGTGTGCCCTAAAGGCATAAGAGAAGTTGAATAAGAGACATGAGCAGAGACAGAGAGGAAGAGATGGAAGATTTCAAAGAGGAAGAACTTTTGCTGGAGGAGGAAGAGGATCTTTCTAGATCAGAACAAGGATAAGGAGATTAGTAAGAATGATAATTCATATTAGAAAAGTGATGGTAACTCATACAGAAGAGGAGGATATGGTGGTTACCAGAATGAAGGATATAGAAGAGATGATAGAGGACAAGAGAAAAGGGTATTCAAAGGAACTTGTTATAAATGTAGAGGAGAAGGACATAGAGCATTTGAATGCAATCATGGGAGAGATGAGCAGAAAGATCGAGAACAACAAAAGAACTACCTTTGTTGAGGAAGATCATGTCGGATCATATAATAAACCAAAATAAGGAGAAGTGCTGGTAAACAGAAGAGTACTGTGTCAAAGTGAGTTGGAGCAGGAACCGTTGCAAAGGAAGAATTTGTTTTGGACAAGATGCAAGGTAGTTGGTAAATGTTGCAAGGTGATAGTTGACAGTGGAAGGTATGAGAACCTGGTTTTTGAAGATATGGCAACTAAGTTGAAGTTGGAAAGATTGAAGCACCTGAAACCCTATCAGATAGCATGGATACACGATGAGCATAAGATTCTGGTAAGTGAACAATGTTTGGTGAAATTAAAGATAAGAAATTACCATGATGAAGTTTTGTGTGATATCATGCTTATGGATATATGTCATATTTTGTTGGGAAGGCCTTGGCAGTATGATAGATAGGCTATTCATGATGGAAAGAAGAATATATACACCATTGTTGCTAATGGGATGAAGCAGATTTTGTTGCCATTGAAAGATGTTCCTATAGTTGAGGTTTTTATGAATGTTAGGGTTTGTCTGGTTGATGGAAGAAGATTCCTTGATGGGTTGAGACATGAGAATATGTGTTATTCCTTAGTTCCTAAGAAGGTTGAAGACTTGAAGCATGTGGAAGAATAACTGGAAGAGATAAAGGAGTTGCTAATAAAATATGAGATCATTTAAGACAATGTACCTAATGGATTACCACCTGTGAGGAGTATTAGTCATTGCATGGATATGATTCCTAGAGCTAGTTTTCCTAATAAGGCAGCACACCAGATGAAACCTATAGAGAATAAAGAGTTGAATAGACAAGTGCAAGAATTGTTGAGAAAGGGTTTGATCAGAGAAAGCTTAAGTCCTTGTGCAGTACTTGCTATGTTGGCACCTAAGAAGGATGGAGAATGAAGAATGTGTATAGATTCAAGAGCCATAAATAAGATCATGGTGAAGTATAGATTCCCTTTACCCCAAATGGATGATATTATGGATTGCTTGAGTGGAGTTAGATACTTTACAAAGATAGATTTGAAGAGTGGATATCATCAGATCAAAATCAGAGAAGGAGATGAGTGGAAGACAACATTTAAGACAAATGAAGGATTGTATGAATGGTTGGTGATGCCTTTTGGATTAAAAAATGCACCAAGTACTTTCATGAGGTTGATGAATGAGGTACTAAAGAGATTCTTGGGTAAGTTTGTGATTGTGTACTTGGATGACATCTTGATTTTCAGTAAGAGTAGATAAGAACATTCGTTGCACATAAGACAAGTTTTGTAGAGGTTAAGAGAGTAGAGTTGTTGATAAACATTAAGAAGTGTAGTTTCATGAAGGAGGAATTGGTATATCTAGGATTTGTGATATTTGTGGATGGATTAAAGATGGATCCTGAGAAAGTTAGAGAAATTGTCGAGGGGCCTACACATAAAAGTATTGGAGAGGTAAGACCATTTCATGGATTGGCTAGTTTCTACTGAAGAATCATTAGGAATTTCAGTTCTATTTGCAACCCTATGACATCAATGATGAAAGGAGATAGAAAAGATTTTAGATGGATATTTGGAGTAGATCGAAGTTTTGAATTGTTGAAGCAGAGGGTGACTGAGCAGCATGTGTTGGCTTTACCAGATTTCACTAAGGTATTTCAAGTAGACTATGATGCAAGTGGAAGTGCAATTGGAGCAGTATTGAGTCAAGAAGGGAGACTTGTAGCTTATTTCAGTGAGAAATTGAATGATGCTAGGAGAAGATATTTAGTGTATGATCAATAATTTTATGCCATAGTTCAATCCTTGAAGAAGTGGAGACATTATTTGTTGCCTAAGGAGTTTGTGCTATATATGGATCGTCAGGCATTGCAATATTTGAATAGTAAGGGTAAGTTGAATCAGAGACACATGAAATGGGAGGAATTCTTGTAGAGCTATAATTTTGTTTTGAAGCATAGGAGTGGAAAGTCAAATAGAGTTGTTGATGCATTGAGTAGGAGAAGGAATTTTTTGATAGAGATGAGAATGGAGGTATTAGGATTTATTGAGTTGAAGAAATTGTATGAGGAAGACCCAAATTTTGTAGAACCATGGAGAGCTTGTAAGAAAACAATTTTGGAGGATAGAAGCTAGTGGTTGGATTATTTCATCTAGGAGGGTATGTTGTTCAGAGGTAATTAGTCGTGTATACCTCAGAGTTCAATGAGGGAAAACTTGGTGAAAGAAAAGCATTGTGGAGGATTGGGAGGACACTTTGGAATTGATAAGATAATAGCATTGGTGAGTGAGAACTATTTTTTGCCACAAATTCATAAGGATGTTAGGAGATTTGTGAAGAGTTGTAGATTAGTTTGTCAAGTTACAAAAGGGGGTAGTTAGAATGTTGGATTGTATAAGCCTTTGACAGTTCTAGAGACCTTGGGAGGATATCAGCATGGAATTCATACTTGGATTGCCAAAGACATAAAGAGGCAATGGTTCTATATTTGTGGTGGTAGATAGACTTTCTAAGATGGCACATTTCATACCTTGTAGGAAGACAATAGATGTAATGCATGTAGCAGACTTGTTTTTCAGGGAAGTGGTCAGATTGCATGGATTTCCCAGGAGTATTGTTTCAGATAGAGATGTAAAGTTTGTTGGTTACTTTTGGAGGACACTTTGGAAGAAGTTGAAGATAGATTTGAAGTTCAGTTCTACGTTTCACCCATAGACTGATGGACATACAAAATTAGTGAACAAGAGCTTGGGGAATTTGCTGAGATGTTTGGTTGGAGAGAATACCTAAAGTTAGGATTTAGTCCTAGCACAAGCAGAGTTTGCATACAATAACTCAATGAACAAGAGTATAGGGAAAACATCTTTTGAGATTGTTACTAGAATTCATCCTAGAGCTATATCAGAGTTAAGAGACATCAGTATGGAGGATTAAAGGAGTGTAGAAGTAGAGGAATTTGTAGAACACATGAAGAAAGTACATACTTAAGTGAAACAACAATTGGAAGATATGAACCAGAGGTATAAGGAGAAGGCAGATGAGAAGAGGAGACATAAGGAGTTCGAAATTGGAGATGAAGTGAAGGTATATTTGAGGAAGGAAATATTTCCAATTGGGACATACAACAAGTTGAAGATGAGGAAGTTTGGACCTTGTAGGATCTTGAAGAAGTTTGATTCACAAAATGCATATGAAGTGGAGTTACCGGATGGTATGGGTATATCGCCTATATTCAACATTGTAGACCTACATTAGTATTATGAAGTAGAATTCAGCAAGGATAGTACAGTGGAATTGGAGAATCAATTTCCTAAACAATTTTCAGATGATATTGAGAAGATTCTAAATATTAGAGATGGGAAAAAGACATGTGGAAGACAGTATAAAGAATATCTTGTGAAATGGAGAGGTAGACCAGAGGAGAATTCTTCATGGATTTCTCAGGCTGAGGTAGACCATCTTGGTTTTCCTTTGGCCCTTGCAAAGTGAGAGACTCACTTTTCATTAACCCCTAATGTCTGATGAAGGAGCATCCTTGGTTCTTGGCAATCTTGCATCAACCAAAAATATTTTCCTTTCAATTTTGTCTTTGTTTTGTTCCTTCTTAGTTCATGTTGGTGGATTCATCATCTTTGCTCACTAGACCTTGTGGATCTCTACGTACATCATGGAAATGTTCATTTTCCTTGTTCCAAGATTTGAGCATGGTTAGATCATTTTCTAGCAAGTTATTGATTTCAGATTTCATGACAGTTTCTTGAACTGAAATTGGAATAGTTTTCAAGCCTAACGACTAATTTGATCATTCGTGGATCATTCCTGTGATTCATAAATCTTAATAGTGTGATTTTAAATGTTCCTTGGAGTGTCCCTGACCTTCATTATATGTCCACACTTCATCTCATGCACCTGTTGATGTAGTAATTCAAATTTGAGGCCGACTTGTTCATGCACCTATTATATTTTCTTTCTTTGGAAAATGTGAGGATCTTTGGCTAACATGGATGTTTCCTGGACCGTGGATATAGTGTAAAGCTTGTAATCAATTGTTAGAAGGGGCAATAGAGTTAGTAGTGGATTAAGGGATTAGGTTTGATCTGATAGCCAAATCAGGATTAGTGGAAAAGGGCCCATAGCCAAATCAGAATTGGCATGGGTATGCAAATTTCACCATTACATTTTGCTCCACCTTGAGGTGCATGTAAATTGCGCATGAATATGTGTCTCAAAGAATGTGAATATTATTTGCCATGTAAGAAAAGTAAATATTTATACATAGAAGGATATGGACCCATGTAAAGGAATGGACCCAACTTGATTTCCCCATGAGTTCATTGTCCTTAGCATAAACACTGTATAGAAACTTGCAAAATAAAGAAAATATATGTAATGAGTAGCTTTATCAAAAAAGTAAAATAGGCACAATCACATGTTTTTCTTGAAAATGTGAAAGTAGGAAAAAGAGAAGGGTTAGAAATTTTGCCTATATGAAATTGATACTAAAATACTTTGCCAAGTATGGTAATAGTAATATGGTATGACAACTCAACCATCATGATGTAATGTGATCAAGATATATCTAGGCATAGTGATAAGTCTTTGTCTAACATAATGCACTTTTTGATTTCACAACATTAGGGCATCAATGATATTCTATTCCCCCTCTAATTGGTTACATAAAACATGTGCAAGGAATTAGAGGAGAGGAAAAAATAGTACATCATGGATAGTAAATATATAATCTAGAAAAATGTAATTATGAAGGCATATGATAAATAACATAAATAATATCACGTGACAAGAAAGTTTAAGACATATCAAACTAAAAGCGTGAAAAGAATTAGGTTGGAGATAATTCTAAAGGTATGTAATGTAAATTTTCCCCCATTATAGGCATATAAAGGAGGTAAGGTGACTTAGAAGCACAACTTAAGTATGTATGATATGGGAAAGACATGTCATCCCCAATGTGGTTGTAAAGAGCACGATAAGGAATACAAAAATGTAATAGGATATCAGGAAGTTGTGATGCCCTCAATGTAGTAGGATGGCTATAAGAAAATTTTAAGGCATATGAATAAAAATTCTATGAAGAAGGGCATGATGTACCTAATGTAATTGTTAGGATTAAGGTGATAATAGCCTACTTCATGTGTCTCCAACATTGTAATTCCATAGTACTTTTCCTAGACATTAAATATTGAAAAATAAAAGATTTTTTTTGTGATAAAAATATGACATTAGCATGCCATATTATACACCTACACACTCAAGATGTTATGAAACAATAAAATGACATTGAAATAATGCAATTCCAATACATCAAGCATGGGAACATAAGAAAAAGAGTTAGTTCATGGTCATTGTTATGAATTTACAAGGAGGTACAATTATTTCTAAATTTGATGATTAGGATCCAAAGCTATGATCTTCATTACTCACTGAATTAAGAACAAGATGATAGTATCACATCATCTCAACCCTAAAGTGACTTAACCAACATATTTTGACATATCAACAAGGATGTGGAACTGACATACAAATCCAAAGATCACATATTCAAAAGATAGAATGCCAAGGAGACCCAATATCTCACCCAAGAATACACTAGACTAGTCATCTAAACACCAAGCATGACTCCCAAGACAAAGAAGTAAAAAAACCAAAGTACACAAAATACCAACAAACTCAAGTGTTAAGAAAGAAAGACATATCGCAAGGAACAATGAAGGGTCTCTTACAAGCCTACATACACCCTAAACTCTCAACACATTCTTACCACATAAAATGTTAAGAAATAGGGGATGAAACCCTAAAACATACCAAGAGAAAGGCATAGACAAGCTTGAAACAACCTTTGTAAATAAGGAAAAAAATTTCTCATTTTAAGGGTTGATTACAAACAACTTGAACCATATGATTCTATTATTCACAAGGTTCGTTTAGCCAAACTAAATGTTCAAGAATACCAAAATTATTGTGTCATTCATAAGCATTGACATCACAGGTAAAATGAAACAAGCATTAAATATCAATGCAACTCATTAACAAAATGTCAATCTCACAACACATTTCATTTTTTATCTACTTGTAGCATTCAAATGATGAGAAATCCATTGCTTCTAGTTTCATTTAAACTTCAAAATCAATATAAATCTATTCATCTTTGTTGGTGTAATTAAATGTGTTGTACTTTGTCCTAGGTCATGATTACACCTTAGTTAAGTTTACTTAGAGACCACATAGGAGGTTGTTGGAGATTTTCTACTTTTGGTGGACTTGACATGTCATTACATTATCACTTCCTTCTTTTGTGGACACATCATGTGATTATCTCTCCACCTTTTGTGGGTGATCCACCTTTTGTGGTGATTATCACATTATCACTTTTCCACTTTAGGTGGAGTGATAGCTTTTCATAGTTGTCTCATGTCATAAGATTACGACACTTGTCATAATCTTATGCCATTATATGTTCTCACCTTGGCTATATAACCAAGGGGTCTCCTTTTTACTTTTTTCCAACACATCATATTTGCATTATTGGCAGAATACAGTTTATTTTTGTCATCTTGTTTCTATCTCTCTTATACTTGTGCTTTCTATTAGGCCTCTAGATCTTGGGTGGCTACCTTCATAGCCAATTCTTACAATCTAATTATGAGGACTACTCCAAACATGTTGAATCCTTCATAAGATAGTAAGAAAAAATAACTTGAAGCTAAAAATATACAAATATGAAAATGAAATGAATACCATCCCAAACATGATGGTCATAAGTCTAAATAATAAAAATAATAACACATAGTTAGTCACTCTACTATAGTATCACAAGGTTGTTCTTACACATGTGTTTCTACAAAAAAATGAAACACAATAAGGATTAAAAGTACAATCCCACATCTAAAGAAAATCCTCCCTGATATAATATCTAAATAAACCATAGATTTTTGGGAATGAGGTTTATAGGCTACTCTTGCACTCTTAGGATGTTTCACCTAAAAGGAGAGAGATAAACCTCACTAAAAACCAATGTAGTTCACCAAAATTAGGAAATGTATGATGTTATTAAGGCTAAATGAGATGATCCAAATGCACTAAGTAATGTAATTTTCTGATTATGAATGTAAAACCTAGGAAATATGCAATGTTTGAAAACACAATGTGATATGCAAGCATGAACTAAAACATGAACAAATGAAAAACAAAAATGAAGAAGGCTGAATTAGAGTGCACCTAGGAAAAGAATGGAGAATTTGGAGTGTCCTGAATGCTGACAAAAATCAGTGAAAATCACTAGTGGGACTCATTCGCCACTGATGGCCAATCAATCCTGCTTTTGGAAAAAACTTCTAGAAATTGGTTTCTGAGTGTCGGGATCCAGAATCTGACAAAATCTACTTTTCCAGCCTTAAGGTGGGACTCATTCACCACTGATGGAAAATCAGTTCTCTCCCAAAATTTTGTGAAATCAGGGACCAATTCTATAGCACCATATCTGAGCTTGTCTTCATGTCAGGTTGACGAAGTCAAATTTGTAGAAAATAGACTACAAGTTGTCTCCAATCTTGAAATAGGTTTGATTTGACTTGAAAAAATTTGTTGACTTCTTGTCCACTTTTCAACACCTAATTGCTTGATAAATTTGCATACTCAAGTCTACAAACACACATGCAAAAGGGGAAAAATGGTTAAGGGTTAGGTTATAGGGTTTTGCCTTGGTCAAATCCCACTCTGGTAATCAAACCCTTAATGAAGAAATGGAATGAAATGAACAAGGAAAGATGAATAAACAACATGAAAATGTCCTAAACTTACCAGAACCTTGTTGAAGAAATTTGAAGATATGTCAATGGCTGCCCCAAGATACTTGATTGATGCTTGATTGAAAGATGCAAAGTGCTCAAATGCTAATTGAATGCTTAGTGAATGAGGAGATTGCTTGAATGAGTTATGAGATTGTAGGAGATGTAAAATGAGGTGAAAAATAGTTATTTATACACACTTGTGCCTTAGGAACCCGATGACAACTCATCACAGGCCAACATAAGGTAATTTTGAATAAAAACCTGAAAGAAAATTTGAAATATTTTGAATTTGGAGCTAAGAGGGACTCATTCGCCACCCATGGTGAATGGGTCCCACCTTGGACTTGAAAGTGGGTGTCAGGAATTATCTTGCATTTAATGTTGTTTGTCAGGTTTACATTCAAAAACACACTTAATTAAGCCTTATGAGTGCATAAAGGGGTAAAATAAAACATAAGAAAGGTGTAAATAATGAAATTAAGCCTAGAAAAGCATGAAATATTGTTACAAGACTTTACAACACTTTAGAATAGGACTTGATAAGTGATGAAAAGGTTATTTTTAGGTGAATAGTAATGAATAGAGTCTAGAAAAGTGTAGCAATGTTTTACAACACTTCACAACACCTTCACAAGACACAATTATTTGAATTTTAAGGACCTAATGTGAATGTTTGAGTCACATTACAACATTAAATCAAAGAAAAATGGACCAAGCATCATGAGAGAAAGGCCTAAAAGACCATAAAAATGTCCAAGATCCATTTTTCTATGGTACACTGACAAACAAATAGGGTTTGCTCCTAGCAGATCAATTTTAGATGGGGTGATTATTGCCCAAGAAGCAATTCACTTGATTTCAAAAACAAGAAAGAAATCAATGTTGATAAAACTAGACATCAAGAAAGCATATGAGAAAGTAAATTGGAGGTTTCTATTCAAGGTATTAGAGGCTTTTGGATTTTATATTGGTTGGATAGATTGGATCTTCAACTAGATCACTTATCTTAGATACTCAGTCCTAATAAACAACACTCTAGAAGGGTTCCTTGGTGCTTCAAGGGGACTCAAACAAAGGGATCCTTTGTCTCACTTTCTATTTATCATCATGGTTGAGGATTTTGGTAGATCAATTTCTAAAGCAGCAACAAAAGGTAGGATTAATGGGATTTAGATCACAAGGGTTATGCTTGCAATTACTCACCAATAATATGTTGATGATACCACATTGTTTGGATCTGCGAGGGAGAGATAAGCAAGAAATTTCAAAGATATCTTGGAAAAATATACAGTGGTTTTAGGGTAAGAGGTAATCATTGAAAATTCTAATTTTTTTTTCTTTATAAAACTAGCAAGTGAAAATCAAATCTTGAGAATATTAAGATTTACTGAGGGAAAAATCCCATGCAAATATTGGGGCTACCTTTAGCCTCTAGGGTACAACCTGGGAAGCTCTGGGACCCATAAGTGACAAAAATAGAGAATAGGTTGTCCTCTTGGAAAGGTAAATGTCTCTCTTGGGCTAGGGGACTCACAATGATCAAGGCAATAATTGTGGCCCTCCCAATCTACATGATTTCATGTTTACCTCTATATGTTGGTGCTAGTAGTCTATGATCAATCAAAGAATGAAAAAAAATTCTAGCAAGGTAACTCAGATCAAAGGAAGTTTCCTCTAATAAGTTGGGATAAGATATGCAAATCAAGGGAGGTAGATGGTGTAGGATTGAAAGATTGATTTTACAGAACAAGGCTCTGGGAGCAAAGCTAGTTTGGAGGCTGTATGTGAGGAAAGACCTTAAGTGGATGAAAATAATGAAATAAAAGTATTTGGAGGAAGGAGAAAAGAGTATCTTTACCTTAAGAACACTCCCCAAGGGTTAAAGAATATGGAATTTTCAATGTAACAATAGAGATTTAATCTCAAATCATCTCACCTGGGATATAAGAGATGGGAGTTTGACCCTCTTCTAGGAAGACTCATGGGGTGGCTACAAAAAATTGATAAATAAAGGTGATCTTATGCAGGCAATGGCAATGACAAAATAATAGTGGGGCAGTCATGTAAGGGACTATTTGTGCTACTCCTTTGTAAATGGTTGTCATGAGTTGCAATGGAAAAATGTAAGGGTGTTAGGCTTAAGTAATGAGGTGGCCTTTGTATATGAAGAAGTATTGATCAATAGGTTAATATTTATAAGGGAAGGTAAAGACATGCTGAGATGGCACGAAACCTTTTTTGGAGACTACAATGCACATAAAGGTTACAAGCTACTAGTAAAACAACAAAAATAGAATCAAGTTTGCCTGGTCACCTATGCTGGAATAATAATTTCCTTCCTAAGACGGGTATTTTTTCTTGGGATGCAATACAAGGTAGATTTTTAACTATTGATAGGTTCAAGAAAATGGGTTATAGTGGCCCATCTAGATGTGTATTATGTAAACAAGATGAAGAATTCAGTGATCATCTTTTCCTAAACTTCCCTTTCACCTCAAGATGTTGATGGTGGTTATGTGCCAAGTTGCAATGGTCTACTGCCTTCCTATGTGACATTTTTAGCATGTTTAAAGGGTGGCCTATCCTAAAAAAAATGCATTGTTTTTTGGCCTTTGGCTGATGAGTCCTTCAATACTTCTTTGGGAATTCTAGAAGGAAAGGAATCAACATATCTTTCAAAATGAAGAATTTCCCATTCTCTCCTTTCTTAACATGGTGGAAGAAAGTATAGTAGAGGTGACCAAATCAAGAATTGAGAATTCAAGTAGGAAAAAGGCCTACTTTTCTAGTTGGGATGCTATCATGAGATAAAATTGGAATGGACTTAAGGTTCCTACATTTGTGGGTGAAGGTGGCCTAAGAAAATAGGAGGAAGGGAAAAACATGAAGTGACATCCTCCTGAAAAGGGTTGGTATAAGGTCAACTTTGGGAGGGTGTCTAGAGGCAACCTTGGATGCTTTGGAGCTAGATGTAATGTTAGGGATTGTAGCATTATAGTTGTAGGAAGATTAATAAAGTCATTATCCATTGGTACCAACAATGCAGTTGAAATGCAAGCCGCTTTTATTGGAATCAAAATTTGTGTAGAATTAAAATTATCCAATATAGTGGTTGAAGGGGTTCAATAGTGGTCATAAATTCCCTTCATATTGGTCAAATTCTAAATTGGAAACTTGGGGTGTTGTTAGAAAGCACATTGAAGTTACTAAAAGGTTTCAAAAATTACACTATAGATCATACATTAAGAGAAGGCAATCAGGAGGCAAACAATCTTTCAAATATGGGAGTTGATGGGATTTTGGTCAAACAACTCATCGACATATCTATCATAGAGTGACAAATTAATTACAGTTATGTAGCTCTCTAGTGCTAATAGGTTCTATATATGTTTAGAGTGACAAATTAATTAAAATTATGTAGTTCTCTAGTGCTAATAGGTTTTGTATATGTTAGTCTCCTTCTATACTAATATATGAAAGCATGACCCTACATGGTTAATTTTTGAGTCTTCATCTATACAATCTGGTGGGTGTTTCTAGGTAGGGGGCTTTGTTACAAAGACTAGAAAAGAGTAAAAACCTTATGCCCCTATGGGCCAACTATGTAATTTTTGAAAATATTAATATATAACTACTCTCTTATCTATCAATAAAAAGAGTCATGTAAAGAAAAATAAAGGTGGACAAATAATTTATTACATAAATAGAAAGTAAAATACAATAATATGCTCAAAGGAAGAGAAAATAAAAGAGGCAAAAAAGGATAGGAATTACGAAATAAAAATATGGATGACATTAAAAAGAGATAAGAGAGTGAGAGAAGTGAAAAAAATAAGGAGCAAAAGAGGAATAGTGAGAAACAAAGGAAACAAAAAATTTAAAGAGAAAAATTAAAGAAAGATAGAAAAAACCAAAGAAAAAGGTGATGAAAGAAAATATAAAGAAATAAAGAAAGAGCTTGAAAAAGAGAAATAAAGGGGGGAATAATGAGAGAACATAAGAAAAAAGGTAGACAGGGAAAGGGAGAAAATGGTAAATAAATAAGAAATAGATGGTAAACATAATTAAAAAGGAATTGAATATAGAAATAAAAAGAGACAAAAAAGACAATAACTGCAATTATAAAGAGAAACAAATACAAAAAGAAAGAAGATAATAAAAAAAAGGTTAAAAGTGAAATATGTATACTAAAACACAAATAGAAATTAAGGTTATAAGAAATAAAGATAAATTGAAGGGTGGGAGAGAGAGAGAGGGGGGCAAAATAATCTTAGAAATAAAGAAAAAATAAAGAAATACATATAGAGAAACATGATGAACAAAAATAATGAGGTAAGATATACGGAGAGAGAGACAATAGCATCCAAGTTCTATGGTCTAAGGTTTGAGTCCCAAATTCCAAGATTGTTCTAGTGTGTCAAAGATTCAAGGAACAAATGTTCAAGGTCCAAGCTAAATAAAATAATTCTTACTCCAAAGTCTATGGTACATGAGTCCAAGATGGAGGGTTTATGGTATATGATATGTTGGTCTAGGTTCCATGGTGCATGATTCCAAAGTCCATTTGTCACACCCATCATGAACACACCACAAAAAAATATATTAAAAGAATTAAGCTCACTAACATCTACTCACATTATCATCATGTGAGGCTTAACATCAATGGACTTAATTAATTCTTTAAAAAAATTGTGTTGTGTTCATGATGGGCATAACATTTGGTATCACAACCTAGGTTTTCCAACGTGCTAGGAACTCTAGGAACCATTTAGGTCTTGGAAGTTGATGTGCAAGTGATTATGTGATAATTAATTGAAGACCAAGAAAACCAATGACTAATTTTATGAATACATGTTCTTTTAAACTTAATTTTAAAGTACATACCTACCCTTGTGAGGGGGCTTGCAAATGTTTGGAAAAAAAAAGAATAACTACAATAGAAGATTCATTTAAGGGTTCTATTTATGATGCCTAATCAGATTGGCCATGAATGGTCATGACACCATCCAAATTTAATATCTAAGGATCTAGGATCCAATTTCCTAACTGTAGGCTCCAAATTTTCAGATCATATGTTTAGAGCTTAAGGTTTGGTTTCAAGTAACATCTAGGTCCTTTTTGTACATTCTAGAGTCTAAATTTCAAGGTTTGAGATCCATTAACCAAGGTAAAGTGTTTTAAAGGTTTTGGGGTCCAAAGTCAATGATCAAGGGTTGAGGATACAAATTTTGGGGTCATGATTTGACGAATAGGTCTGTAACAACTGCCTCTTGATTGCTACCAATTTTTTTCTAGTTCAATTCAGAACAAATACCAACTTATTCAACTGAGCATCTTCTATGCAAATTAGAGGTGTTATCTTCAACACTTATCCATTCATCATGGTGTCATCAACCCAACTTCACCACTTATATACGTACACATAGGAGTAGTAAGCTCCTAAGATTAAATTCATTTCTAGGCCTAGACCTAAGCCTCAAGGGTTCATTCTTGATGACCCTGCTTGCGTATTCCTTCATAGGAAATTAGAGGCTTCATAGTTCACCAACCAAGGTCAAAGGGAGATCAATCTCTCCTCTTGCATGAGATCTCTAATATCATTTTTAACCCATGAATATTTATTAAGTACATGTAAGCTATCAACTTAGACAATTATAACGTAATGATATCAAATCACCACCAAGTTATAATTCCACCAAACATTACCAATTAGTAGTGTTTAATCATATACAAATACACAAGGGTCATATCTTTTCATATTCCCCCAATTCCCATAGGAAGTGACTTGAGTATATATCAAATATACACAAGGTGACTAGCTCATACACATCGCTAATACAAAGTGACCGGTTTTTGCATATGCCACATATACAAGTGACTAACTCCAACATACATCACAAATACAAGGATTAAGAGTTCATGTGTACATCACAAGTACATCCATGACTAACTCACAAGTACATATCCAGTACTATAGTGATTGAATCATATGCATGCCATAAATACAATGGTGATGAGCTCATGTGTACATCACAAGTACATCCATGACGAGCTCAAGCATACATCACCTATACACAATGGGTAGGTCCATCTTACATCACAAATACATTAGTGAGGGGATCATATGTACATCATAAGTACAATAGAGACTAACTCATACATATCACATTCACCTTGGCTAACACACACTTGCCCTTAGTACATCCTAGATAGAAAAGGAATATCGGTGCATTGTGCACTACATTGTGGGTCCCATCCTTTTCTCTGGTCAAGTATACCATTTCACATCAAGATATTGCCAAAACTATGCTATGAGGTTGGTCTAACTATTACCTACCTATTCTTCACTAGAAACTATCTTCCCTATAGTCCATTGGATGACTAAGCAACCAAGGTTACCCATCACTGGCATAGATTGATCCTTGACTACTATCCATCTTGAGCATATTACTACCCCTAGACACTTTTCAATCTCAAGCATAATAGTATTACTCCTTGACTACTGTCCATCTCGAGCATAGTACTACCCCTAGACACATGTCAATCCCAAGCATAATAATACTCTCCTTAACTACTATCCATCTTGAGCATGATAGTACTGCCTCTAGACACTTGTCAATCTCAAGCATAATAGTACTGCTCCTTGACTACTATCCATATTGAGCATAGTATTTCCCCTAGATACTTGTCAATCCCGAGCATAATATTACTACTCCTTGACTACTGTCCATCTTGAGCATAGTACTACCCATATACACTTGTCAATACTGAGTATAATAGTACTGATCCTTGACTACTATCCATCTCAAGCATAGTATTTCCCCTAGACACTTTTCAATCCTGAGCATAATAGTACTACTCCTTGAACCATGCTTAGCACTATAACTGGAAGATAGGTTCTTAGCGTAGATTAAGTAGATAACAATCAGAAAAATTAGAATCCTATACATAGTCATTTAAGTATGATGCTAATATTCATAATACATAAAAGAATTCACTTAGTACCAACATGAGGTGAGCTCAACTCAACAAGTAACCACCATCAAATATCCCAATTCATTCATTTCCTTTACCTTACTATTTAGACACACCTTCTATATAGAATACAAGTTATTAAGTTTTCTTTCATAACCATCTAGTACCCATTTGGCCTCATTTGAAGCCTACTAAAGAGAGAAGGTCAAACCAATTGGAAATAACCCCAAAATCTAGGATTTATCCCCCTAGACCTTCTCCCTATGGACTTGAGGTCACAGAGGCATCCTTCACCCAAGGACCGCCTACATTCTTGCTTCCAAATGGGTCAAAGTCACACATAGTTCTCCTAACAAGGTCTATCAAAGGACCCACACACACAAGTTCCCTTGACCAAGGTTTTGGTTCCCTCCAACTAATAATAGTTATTAGTGGTTAGGAAAACATAAATAAGTATATAATCCCATACTATAAAACTTCCCTTTAAGGATATCAAAAACCTAAATTAAACTCTAACCATTTCATAAACCAACTTGAACATCCTTGGTTTCATCTTATCAACATAGGGGATAGGTTTATTATTCAACATGAAATTACCTTGGTTCACATATATCCATGGGAAATAAATTCCATTTCAATTTACATATTAGATTCCATATTGAGGTTTGTGTACCCAAAGGGTTAACAATTATCTTTGAAGGAAAACCAAGAGTATTATAAGCTTATTTTAAGTTATAATTGCCCAAATCCTACTTAAGAAGTTTGGAAACACTATGTCCAATAGACCAATATATATGTAACTATAATCCCATTAATAATATTACCAATAATACTCTTGATCTTCTAAATTCCTTTACCTTATGTTGCACCCTATATTCTTATAGTAGTCTAGTTAAATGACTAGACAATTTGTTCATACTTGTAATTTGGTCTAAAACTAACCTCAATGATCATTAGTAAGGTATCAAGAGATGCTACATAGGGATTATCTCATAACTTGATCTCAACCACATTGTCAAATTAACAATAGTTGCCTTCCATTTAGTATACAATTATATTATGATTCATTATAAGTATAATAATAATTCTAATGTCAAGGTTCTCATATCTAGGAGATTGATAAACATCCTGTAGTCATATAAAACATTATCATGGAAGCAACTAAGTGTCAATGCTCTTATTGATCATACATGATTTGTGTTTCCTTTTATAAGATTATCTTGTAACTAATGATTTGGTCTAGGATCCCTTGCCATCTTACACTTACCTATAAAGGATATTGTATAGCCTTTGGTACCTAGATGATGCACTTTATAATCTAGAGTTTTATATAGAACTAGAATGAGATATGGTGATCTTAGATATCACAAGGGTATTGGTTCTTAATATCTTGAGGGTCACTATATTATAATTATGAAAAATCCTTTGAACACACATGTATGAGGATAACTTGGAAGAATTAATATCAATTTAAGGTAAGTTTTCTAATAATGATGGTATTAATTCTCAAAATCTATTCACATTATATTATTCTATACTATGGCCAAGATTCATAATGACATAAATCTCAATTGGAACACACATATTCCTCCCTAAATCCATACACACATTATTGAAACTTTGAAGGAAATAACACAATAGTTATAAAATAGCTCTAAGAAGAGTTAATACACAAGTCAATTCTAGATAGTACCTAACAACACTATATCCATCGAATCATCATCCGAAGATATGCTTCCAATAATAATATATTGTTAATTTCTTTACCTTTTGGTGAAACCCCATACTTCCAAAATAGTCTAGCTCACAATTTAATATAATATTTACTCTTACAACATATAACTAAATATAACCTTATTTGTAAGCAACAAAATACCAAAAGATGTTATATATTATGATTACGAATAGCTAACTCATTCTTAACAACATCATCAAATTATACAACACTTTTCTCTTGTTTGATAAGTATTCATACCCTTGCCCCTAAATCTAAAGTGGGTTGAAAAGTGTCAATTTGCAACATTAAGAATATGCTCAATGTAGTGTGGTTCTAGTGACATGCAATTATAAATTAAAGCTCCTATCATAACTCTAATTTACCTTTAGAGTTAGATGCATTCCTAATTTAAAATTCCTTTATCAACTTCAATTTAGGTCCCATTAATATAGTCATGTTGATCACAAGGTGGCTTACCACTCTTATCACGTTGTCTCTTAAGTTGACATTTTTTTTATCATTAAGAAATACCAATACGACTCCCTACATTTTAAGCTCAAATCAACTATATCAAATTTATTTTAGTTGTGGGAGTTGATAAATAAATTGTGGGAGTTGATATTGCAAAAAAAAATGCTATCTCAATGTAGTAAATGGGAAGAAATGTACTCAGCTCTAAGGGACAAAATTGATGACATTCTGAAGTAGACATTCAAATCTACCCTGTTATTGGTTTGACATTGCTCCTTCAGTTTCATTGCTTGTGTTTCCTCTACCATTGTCTC
Source organism: Sequoia sempervirens (assembly GCA_007258455.2). Classification (NCBI taxonomy): domain Eukaryota; kingdom Viridiplantae; phylum Streptophyta; class Pinopsida; order Cupressales; family Cupressaceae; genus Sequoia; species Sequoia sempervirens. Next base: position 108,947,833 of record VDFB02179234.1, read on the forward strand.
CCATTCTATGGCATTTCTACATCTAAAATTCCTCAATCCTTTATGTTTGATGGATGCCATAACCAGTTCACGTGCTCTCCTCCTCTCATGCTTTCTCTCTATTCTTGCTTCTCACATTCTTCCTTGCCTTTCTCAGCATTTTTATTCTTTCTCCTACCTTCTATCCAACTGATCTCTCCTAAAATAATTTCTCAAAAAAATAGCACACCTTCACACTTTTTCCCTTCACATTTTCTTTGTAATCTCAATCCCCAAACGTCTTCTACACCTTCCCTTAGCCTTCCTCCTCTCCCATGATTTCCATTTGTATTATCAACCTATGCTCTCTCTCCCCTATGCAATTTTTGGTGCCCTCTTCCTCCATTTTTCTCAAAATGCCTCTTTTGTGAGGTTAATGAAAGATTGAGATCTCTTTTCTTTGCATGCCAAACTGAATTTCATCTTGCAATATTTTGACAACTCCTACAAGCCATCATTTTCATTATGCTCTCACCTTTTTCTATTTTCAAAACCTTTAAATATATACAGACATGAGTGGAAAGTAATGAAGGTATGCCATTCTTCCTATTGCTAGCATTAATGGTTGACCATATCTTCACGTGTTTCCTTCTCTAAAACAATCCCTCTTACTTTATTTCTTCTCAAGCACCCCAAATTTGCAATTAATATGCATCTCATTTCAAGTAAAATTTGGATGAAATGGTGAGGACACCATGCCTGACTAATGACATGAAACCTCGTTCACCCTTGGTCAAAAATGCCTCCATATGTGCATGGTCTCTTGTGAGACTTGGTTGCATTTGTTTTGTTGGTTCTCCTTGTTGGCCTCCTACAATGATCTAACAACTAAGCCCTTACAACTATGATTAAGAGATTGGACATGTAAATCGAATATCCATTCAATCATCATGAAGGTGCATTTAACTTGTCAACCCAGGAACATGAACTTGAAATGGGTCAGCATAGTATGTTCACTGAAGATCCAAAGTAGACATATTCATTCTACAACTAAGAAAAACATAATGCCAAAGGTAAATTACTTGGAAAGAAATAACATAAGTGTTGAACATCAACTGAAAACTATGCTAAGTTGAAATGCATGACAGAAACAAAAATTTGAGCAAACAAATAGGAAACTACTATGTCTGCTTTGGTTGAAAGAACAATCACATAATGGAATTCTAATGGTTGCAAGAATAGTCAATGCCAAGTTCTTAACTAATTACTTAACAAAAAATAATAACTAAACTAAAATAAGGATGGAATGCTCACCAAGTGGGCTCCCTTGGATGAGTATCCTCTAAAACTAATGCAAGCTCAGATGCATAGACTTATAAATTCATCTTATTCATTAGAAAACATGAGTACAATAGAGCAGTGTAAATGTATTGCTGAAAAAAATAATGCAAGTACATCATCAGATCACACAACCTCTTAAGAAGGAGAATCCAACTCTTATTTATAGGAAAATAAGCTACTGACTAAACAAGGCAGTCAACTCCACAAATTGGAAGGACACCATTTTAAGGAAAGCAGAGAAAGTGGAGAGGCGGTTACATGTGCATGGAATCTGGTCAGATGTGCCTACCTCAATGTAGATTTAGCACAACAGTAATGCCTATATTTGCTCAACAATAATAAAGATCATTTACAAGGTGGTTACAACTCGGTTTGCATGAAGAATCTCCCACCATCAACCTCTTTGAATGATTCCCTTCGTTGACCTTTGCATGACCACTTTATTAACTGTTATGGTGAATGACCAAATGGTGGAATCTTCTCAATCTAGTGGCCTCAAATCATATTTGCATGGCAATATTAGTATGCACAATAATTGCATATCTATAACTATCTTAAAGAACATTCATTAATCCACATGTAGAATTAACATAGATAGTTCATACAACATGTCAATGTCATTAAAGATTTGTAGAGATAAAATTAGGTCCAATGTCTATGGTTTCAAGGAAATATCAACATTCAAACATCAAGGTCCATGACAATCTCAACAAATAGATCATAAATTCTACCAAAATTAAACCATAAACTAGACCCATCATCCCCCCAACATAAGGTTTTGTTGGTTCTCCAATAGGTGAAGGGTTCTATCAATTCCAGCTACATGGCCTCTTGTTCCTAATTTTGCTCATGCTACAAGATCCCTTGCTGCAAGAAATCCTGATTTCCCTCATACCCTTGATTCTCAACTTGTTTTGCAATATCAATAAGATCTGCCAATGTTATGTTTGTTGCTTTCTCAAATATATCCTCTTCCTTGACATTCACCTACCCCATTGGAGCTTCTATGTCCCCCTGTAATATTTCTCTAGACTTAGGGCTTTCCTGTAGAGGCATATCAAAGGCTGGCCCAAATGGTCTTGATATCCTAGGAGGTCTTTCACATTTTTCTTTGGCTACAAGATGAACAATGTCAGCCTTCTGCTTCCTAGAGCTTGGTACTTCTTTTTTTGCTAGCTACTTTTTAGATTTTCCTTTTCTTATTTATATTTCTCTTATGTGCCCTAGTTTTCATTAGGATTCCAAGTGGAACATTATCATTAGAATCTAGGGAGGAACTTTCTTTGTTTGAGTGCTTTGTCTTAGAAGAGCTAATTTCTATGGTATGTTCTGCTATAGGAGGGTTTGCACTAGGGCCTGTGCTAGAGGTTGAAGCACTAGGAGTGGCTTCAACCATGCTCAATCTCTTGCTATACCTATGAGGTTGAGGTAAAACCCTAGGTCACAAATGCTCTAGTCTAATTTGATCAATATTTATGAATTCTTCCCAAGTCATCTTAGATACATCATGTAGAGACTTCTCAACTAACAATTTAATCAAATGACGAGTTCTCCCAGTCTGTTGGAGGTTTTTGAACCCATGAAGGTTTGTCCTATTCTTTCACTTTGACCCCTATTCCTTTATGGCTCCATTTTCCTATTAGGGGGTTTTGCTGTGAGATTTTTTTCTACAGGGATTTGTAGAAGCTGTTTCTACCCTAACTAGGAGAACTCATCATTTGGCTATCTGAGGGCTTCTATGATTGTCTCAGCTTCTTCTATGTTCCTTTAGCAGAATAATGGTTTTGGTTATGTTTCTCTTGGTGATGTTATGGTTGGGTGTTGGTGGGAAAGTTTATTGCCCTTTGTGTTTTTTAGTGCTAGTTGGCTTTGCTGCTCCCTACAAGGAGTGTGGGGTTGCATGGGATTCCTTGAAGTTTATGGGTTGAAAAAGGGGCTTATCTCTGGTTCTGCTTGGTGTAGTAGGAAGGATTGGGGGATTTATTTGTTGGCTCTCTCTTCTTCTCACTTCTTCTAGGGTGTGTGTTGCTTTTGTGCATTCTCTGTTTGGGGGCTCCCTGATTTTTCCAACACAGTTGTGGTTACCTTTTAGTAGGGATTGTGGGGTTGTTGGGGCTTCCTTGGAGTTTCTAGGTGGAAGAAGGGGCTCATTTCTAGTTCTGCTCGGAGTAGTAGGATGGCTTAGGGGCTTTATTTTTTGGCCCTTTCTTCTTCCCACTTCTTCTAGGGTGTTCTTTGCTTCTGTACATTCTCTGTTTGGTGGCTCTTTCTTGGGGATTTTTCTAACATAGTTGTGGTTTCCAAATGGCAGGTGGATTTCATTTCCTTCTATCCTAGTTTGGAGACTATTTTGGGTTGCTGGCCCATTTGGTGGAGTGGTTATGCCGCTCAAATTTGGTTATTTTCTTCCCTATGCTTTGCTAGGTTTTGTGTGGGCCTCCGCTTGTGTTATCAAGATTCTTTCTTGATGAGAGAAGGTTTTTTTCTTAATCCCTTATCCAAGGTTTGTCCCCCATGTACCTTGTTATTCCTTGATGGTGTCTGGGGGTTGGTGTTTTGGTTGGACCCTTCGGTGGTTATATATTTGGTGTTGTATTAGTTTTGTTCAATGATGATGATTTGGAGGGCTGGGTGGTTTTCAAAGATTATTTTGAAGACCCAGATGTTGCTATTGCAGTTGCTTGCTTTGGTCCTCCTTCTCTTTGAATACTAGGTCTTCTTTTGAGATGAAGACCTCTCATTTGGAGGTGGACCCCTCTCCCTCTTAGGTTGAGGTGTATTCTGTGGATGAAGGTCTCCTCTTGCTTTTCCCATTGAGGGGATTCCCATTTCTGTTGAGGTGGAATGGTGGTTTGTAGGGGTGTTGGGGCTATGGTGGGTTGGAAGAGTTGATTTTTGTCTCCTATAGAGGTGGAGAGAGCAAATGGTTTTTAAGGAACACATTTGGTGCCTCGGGTTCTTGTAATGACCTCTCCTATAGAGGTGGAGAGGGAATTTTGTTGGGAAAGGTTTTGTCTACTTGCGGGACTATGCTTTTGTAGACTTATGACTTAGAAGTCTCTGCCAATGGAATAGAAAGACTAATCTTCTTGAGTGATTGGTATGCTATGGCCTAGTTGTTGCAATCTTCTCTCTTGGGTTTAAGGTCCCTTCCAAAACTTGGTTGTATTGGGTTGTTGGTCTTGTCAAAACCAATGGGTTCAAGATCCATGTAAAATCTTGGTGCTGTGTTGGGCAGCTGGTTTTGGCTGCTGGTTTGTCTTTGTTCTATTGCGGGGATTTTTTGACTTCTCTTTAGGTAGCCTTGCCATCCTTGTTTGGGTTTTGAGTCCCTTCAAAACCTAATGGTTTTGGGTCCATTCAAAACCTATTGTATATGGTTTTGGGTCCATTCAACACCTGTTTATCCTTTTATCAAAAAAAATTTAATCAAACAATGGTGGGAAATGGAATTGTCCCTACCTTTCTGAGTCTTGTCTTCCATGATTGAAAGAAGGTGGTAAAGAACATTTGACACATTCATCCTCCTCCCGTGCCTCATGTGATTCAAGAGTTTAAATTTCACAAAATGTAGATTTGACTGGTGTCCTTCACAGATGATCTATTTTATGACATGAACAACTACTTGCTTCCATGGCTTGGGTAGAGAGGTTCTTTTTTGCACCTTGTTTGTCCATGCTCAATGGAGGGTCACCAGGTTCTATAAATTCAGCCCTAGCCGACCTGACATCTTTGGAAGCAAGGTAATTTTCATTATCGGCAGGCAACCCTATAACCTTTGCAATTCTTTCTACAATAGCCAATACTTCTAGCCCTTTTACCATGGCTTTTCCATTAGACAATGTTTGGGAAAATTCTAATGCAATGTCTTCATTGAAACCATTCAGCTTCATGAAATGGTCTAACCAGTCATAGTTTTTGAATTCAACTTATGAAGGTGCATCCTACAGTAATATGTCATGAACTATGGGTTGATTTTTGATTAACCCAACTCCCATTGTTTACAATTAACAATCACTCTACAAATTTTCCTTCTTGCAATACTGCCAAATTTCCAATGCTAATGTTGCCTAAATTTTCCTTTTCTGTTTTACCTTTTGATGACTTAAGATTATGACAGGATCAATAATGGCAGTGAATGAATAATAAAGGAAGGTTATGATGGAGAAAAATGCTAGTGGCGGTTGGTGTCACACCACATGTACAAGTCACCATCTTACTCAAAACTAAAATTGGATCAATTTAAACTTGTTGACATAGACCAATATGGACTGACACATGGGAAAAGTACTCACATCTTCCCCCCCAACCTAAATTTGAGCATGTGTCCTCACATACGAGGTGGTAAGGATGATTTGATAGGGACACAAAATAATGACATGCTATGGTGAATATCCATATTAGTTCACAACAATTAAATGAATGCACTAAAGACAATTAATAGATAACAATTAATGTGCACATACTTGGATTTGTCAAAGGTTCATTGCAAAGATTGTGGAGAAAGTACCGGTTGCATTTTAAGAAATAAGTTGAGCAATTAATGCAAATGAGGTGGAATGAGGTGGAGTGGAATGAAGTGAAGTGATGGAAGAGAGAAAGGTGGAGATAGATGGGAGGATGGGTGGATGGGTGAAGAAGTGGACTCCCATAGAAGTGGAAGTCTTTATTATGACAAGTAGATACCTTAATTAGCCAGAAGGAGGGAAACTAGGTCCACTTCCCTCAGCTACAAGAAGCTCGGGTGTTACATGCTTAGTGAATTCCTACATTAACTCCTCTTTAGAAGTTGGCTTGTGATACAATTTGAAGCGATGACCATTGACAAGCAGCTTAAATCTAATTGGGTCAATAGTAGTGAGCTGAACAACACCATTGGGGTATACTTCAGCAACCTCATATGGTCCTAGCCACCTTGTTTGCAATTTTCTTGCATTATCCTGATATCTTGAATCATAGAGCAAGGCCTAATCTATTGGTTGTAATTTCTTGTCCTTGATGAATTTATCAGACCACTTGATTATCTAATTCTGTACTACCTTTGTGTGATGCAAGGCTACTCTCCTCATCTCATCCAAAACATTCAACTGTAGGATTCTTTCTCTTTGTGCCTCAGAAATATCCATCCCCAAGTCTATTGTAGTCCTAAGAGTCTTATGTTCAAATTCAATGGGCATCATGGTTGTTTTTCCATACAACTCAAAAGGAGTGAAGCCTGTATTTGTCTTCTAGGTTGTCTTATAGGCTTAAACAACTTTTGGTAGCCTGTTTACCCAATCCTTTTTATGAATGACCACTTTTTGGTTAGGATGGCTTCAATCTCCTTGTTAGTCACCTCAACTTGGCCATTGGCATGGGGGTGATAAGGAGTAGACTTCTTGTGTCTTATGCTTGGTACAAGAGCACCTAGAAGGCATTTGGGAAACACTAGGCAATTTTGGAAGCCTAGGAAGCAATTTAGAGTTTTTATACTTCAAGGTCATGTTAACCATCTTGTTTTGTGTTTAAGATGTTAGGATATGTTAGAAGGAATGTGGTTCAGTAGTTCAAGGTAGATTGGGTGAATTTCACAATTTGGTTTCACTAGGAATCACTAGAATTTGGGAAATAAAGCCAAAATGTTGCAATTATGCACTTTTGGCCTAATAGGGTGGTTAAGTCCAAAAAATGGAGAGGTAACCACCTTGGAAGCCTTTAAAAGGTGGTCCTAAAATTGGAATGGTGATTGGAAGAACATTTGAGTTTGCAAATAGTTGAAATTGAGAAAGCAGTGATATTTTGTTGTGTATTTTCCCTATTTTATTGTTGTTTTTGTTTTAGCAGGTTAATGGATTGATCAAGGAAATTTGTATAGTTTAGAATGTGGAGAAATTTTCTTTGAATTATTTTTTGAGTAGTAGGTAGCAGGTTACTCATTTGCAAGTGTTATTGTACATACTTTGTTCTTCCTTCATTGCTGTTTTAACTGGTAAACTATGAAAAAATGGGGTTTTAGTTTGCATTTCCACCATATTGGAAGTATGGGCTTGTGGGAAATGTGGCTAGGCCCCATGTCTGTATATAAATTAGGTTTAGGATTCTGTAAGAGATAAGGCATCATGCAAAAGGTCTATTCCTAGGCAAGCTTGGCCATGCCCGGTTAAGAAAGACAATGCAAAATAGTCATTGACATTGTAGGGGTGTTTACTTTCTAGCAACTCAGGGTGTGTGGAAGTTGAAGGAGGCCTTACAAAGGCTTGGTAGGAAGCAAGAGTCTTCACCAGTCCATTTGGTGGCTGAAAGAAGTAGATTGTTCACTGTGTATTCAAGAAGTGGCCTAAAAATCCCTTATTCTCACAAAATTAGGGTTACACCTATGTACAGTTTGTGAAGGCCCAAAACCCCAAAAATATTGGAGAGGTAGGAAATTGAGCGAGGGTTATTTTTGGAAGTTTTTGGTGTTCATTAAGTAGAAATGAGATTTAGCCTATTCTCTCAGGTTAAGAGGCCTAATAGGGGCTCAAGGGCTAGTAGCCCGTCTTAAACCCTAGAATAGGGTTTGGTGGAAGTGATGAAGAAATGAAGCCTTGTGATTGATCGAGAACCATAGTGGGATGGTTTTGAAGCCATAGAAGATACTGCATGCCCCTGTAACAAGTTAGTGAGGTTTGGAGAGATAGTTAGCCTTTAGGAAGATTAAGGGCTAAGGAAAGAATGAAGGAGAAAGCACCAAGATTGACTTGGTTAAGTGAATGTAGTTGATAGAAGGGTTGGCCAAAAGGACCAAGGGTGCCTAACAAGAATTAGGGCATATAGTTAGAGAAGGTGGAGTCACCTAGGAGTTCTTGGGAACAAGGACCCTGAGCATGGAACAGTGAGTGTTCCATCCAACCCTACCCCATCAATGCTGTACTTATTGACCAGTGTTGCAACAAGGGTTGATGTGAATTGAGATCCTTGATCAGTCACTATCTCTCTTGGAACTCCATACCTTGTGAAAATCTCCTCGTAAAGAAATTCAACAACCTTATTGTCTCTTGCATGCTTCATGGCCTTAAATTCTACCCACTTAGTTACATAATCAATGCAAACTAAGATATAAGACTTACCATTTAATGGAGGATCAATGGGTCCCACAAAATCTAGTCCCCATTTTTCAAATGGAGTGATTACTACCTAAGGGAGTGGCATCTCATCATATTTGGTTGGTCTGCCTATCCTCTAGCATCGATCACATTTTCTTGTATACCTTCTTGCACCCTTGTGGAGTGTTGGGTAGTAATATCCTGTGTTCAAAATTTTCATTGTTGTCCTTTTGGCTGCAAAATGTCCTCTATATGGTTCATTGTGGCATGCATGAAAAATATCATATGTCTCATCTTCTCTCACACATCTCCTCATGACATGGTCTGGTCTAGTATAAAACAAACATCCAACAATCCATGAAAAAGGAAAAGATTTTTCAATGAGCACCCTTCTCTCTTTTGGAGAGAAGTGACGAGGAAATCTCCCTATGACCAGATAATTAGCTATGTCAACATACCAGGGTGTTTGTACGTTGATGGAGAATAGATGATTGCTAGGAAATGAGTCATCTATGGCTTGATTTTCTTTTGATGTAGTCAACCTTGAAAGAAAATCTGCAACAACATTGGCCTTCCCTGGTTTATCCATAATGGTTTCAAACTCTTGCATCAACAATACTCATCTTGCCAACCTACTGATGATTAGGGGTTTATTCATGAGATGTCTAATGGCTACATGATCGGTGTGCACAAAGATTTGATAGCCTTTTATGTAGTGCCTAAATTTGTTCAGGGCATAGATCACTGCCAACATTTCTTTTTGTGTCACTATATAGTTGAATTTAGCTCCTTGCAAGTTTTTGCTGACAAAATAAATGACATTTTCAATAGCTCCTTCTTTCTGTTCTAGAAATGGTCCTATGGAATAGTCTAATGCATCTGTATGGATGTGAAAGGGAAGTTCCTAGTTAGGTCCTTTGAGTATAGGAGCATGAGTCAAAGTTGTCTTGAAATAAAAAAATGCTTTGTCACAGTCTTCTGTCCATTGAAATTCAACATCTTTGGTGAGAAGAGTATACAATGGTGGTGCTATTTTGCTAAAATCCTTGATGAACCACCAATAATATCCTGCATGTCCGAAGAAACTCCTAACATCTTTTTGTTTTGTAGGTGTGGGAAGATTTGTGATTACCTCAATTTTTGCAGGGTCTACTTGGAATTCCTTTGTGAGAGATGTAGTGTCCAAGAACTACACCTTCCTACATCATCATGAATTTTTTTTCACTATTTAGAGAGAGATTGTGATCTTCACATCTCTATAGGACTTTCCTACTATTCTCTAATGCCTTATTGAAATCAATACCATAGGTGGTCAAATCATCCATATAAATTTCTATGCAATCATGAGAGATGTCTAAAAATATGCTAATGACTACTCTCTAAAAAGTTGCAGGTCTAATTCATAAGCAAATGGGAGTACTGAGTAGGTATAGGTCCCCCATAGATAGGTAAAGGTGGTATTCTCCTAGTCCTAAAGTGAAATTTGGATCTGATTATAGCCACTAAAGCCATCTAGAAAAGAAAAGTATTGTTTCCCTACAAGTGAGTCCAAAACTTGATCTATGAAGGGTAAATGAAAATGGTCCTTTTTGGTGGTAGCATTAAGTTCCTTGTAATCAACAAAAACTCATCATTTCCCTCCTTTCTTGGGCACAATCACCATTGGAGACATCCACTGGCTATCTGAAATGGGGTAGATAAATCCTGCATCTAGCAATTTTTGTAGCTCTCCTTTTACAATTTCTCTTAGTGCAGGGTTGATTCTTCTTTGTGGCTATCTAACTGGGGTGCAATCATCTCTAATATAAATTCTATGAGTGTAGAGCTTAGGGTCCAATCCCTTCATCTCATGATAGTCCCACAAAAATGCATGTTGGTGGGTCCTCAGTAAGTTTTCCAACAACTGTTCTTCATTCAGTTTGCTGTTAATATTCAAATATTCTCCTTCTGACACATGTACTTGTGTAGTTAACTCTATCATAGTTGCTTCATCAACACATGATACCTTGAGTTCATATGGAAACAATGTATGGGACATACCTTTTGCTACATGAAGTTTGGTTCCAAGAAGAGCAGCTATAGGAAGAGTGGCTGCAAGAAGTACATTTGCAGGAAGAACGACTGTAGGAAGAGTAGGCATCAGTGTCTTGAATGGAACAATAGAATGAAAATATGATACTTCCTCCACTTCACAATGATTCTGAATGATGTTAGCCAATAATTTATCTTCATCTTGAAGCTGCATGAAAAATATTCTACCTAAGATGATAAGATGCACCACAAAATTAACTTCCTCAGCCTCTTCACCAATGTGTGGCCATACGAGATTATTCTCATCATGGGATGGTTGAGTAGGAGGATAAAGAGTAAGATTTTTGGTGGTATTTCCATAAAAAATGGTCATGTCTCCTATCCTACATCCAATATATGCATTTGTTGTTGCTAACCATGAACTTCCAAGAATAATGGGATACCCACCTAGTGTGGCTTTAGGAGAGAGAATCATGAAATCTTCTGGGTACTCCCATGAGTCTAGAATTACCACAAGATCCTCTAATATACCATAAAGCTTAACAATAGAATTATTAGCAATCTGCAGGATAGTGGGAGTAGGTCTCATGCTTGCAACATTTAGTTGTTGTAGGATATCCTTAGTCATTACATTTATTGCTACTCCCAAGTCAATCAGAGCATTCTTTATTTGGATCCCATTTATAACTTCTACCATAGGACTACCTGGGTCATTGTACTTAGGGACAATCACTTTCCCAATCATGATGTTAGCTAGCTATCCCACCACATGAACCATAGTGGGGTCTTTCTTCTTTTTTCCTAGTTTCTTGAGGCATGGTTCCTTGATTGCCTTGCCATAGATTGGAACATCTTTTATGGCTTGAAATAGGGGTATCTAGACACACATATACTTTAGCTAATCTATAATGTCAAAATTTGTGTCCTCCTTTTCTTCCTTCTTCTTGGAAACTTACAATCTCTGAGGAAATGGTGGTTCTTGTTTAGTCTTCTTGATTGGGACTATTTTAGGATTTTTAGGTGCACTAGGCTGAATGAGGGTATTCAGAGGCTCCTCTTCTTCCATAGGAAGATTAGTGATAATGGGTGTGGAAGGAGCTAGTATAGTAGTTCTTGAATGCAAATGGATTCCACTCACACTCACAACATATGTAGGGAATTGATTTGAATTAGCAGAGTAAACAAGCTATTGCTGTGGTTTTTTATTTGGTTTGGGTGTGGGTTGAGCTGGTAGCTGAGTAGGTTTAGGTGGATTTGAGCTTGGATTTGCAGGTGGAGGCATTAGAGTAGGCTGTTGGGGTTGAGAAGGTGGTTGCATGTAACTATTTGGTTGGTTTGGCCATTGTTGTCCTCCCCTCCATTGATTTGTTTGCTACCAATTTCTCGGGGGTGGCTACCAATTTCCTTGAAACTACTACCAATTCCCCTAAGGTTTTTTCCATTTGGGTGGAGAGTTTTGATGATTAGGCCAGGTATTTGGAGGGCTACTCCAAGTTTGTGGTGGATATCCTCCATAGTTGGATGGATATGGGGGCTTCCATTGGTTACCAGATGAATAAGAATTGGAATATGGACCAACAAAAGATAGTGGATCTAGTGGCACACCTTGTCTTGGAGCCCAAGGCCTCCTTTTTGTAGCATAGTAGACTTGATCTACTTCAATCTAAATTGGCTTAAACTTGGGTGCAATCTACTTACTTTCAATATTAGCTACCATCTTGCATCTACAATCTTTCTTCTTTTTTCTGCAATGGGGGAAATACTCTGCTAATGTTGCCTCTACCTCTTGTTTCTTCTTGGCTTGAAGTGCATCCAACTGAGTGGCTAGATTGTTTATAATGTCTTGCTTGAATTCTGACAACAAATGAGTAATCTCCATTCTTAAAACTCCACTGGTAGATGAATTACCCATGGAAGATTGGTAAGCTCTCCCTTTCTTTGAAGCTACCCTAGAGTAGTTCTGGCATATCTTCTTGATATCCTCCCAAGGAACTTGGGAGATATCTCCTCCAATTAGGTCCAAAACATCAATGCAAATTTCATTAATTCCTCTTAGGAAAAGCAAATTTTGTGAGTCTTCATTGAGTGCATGGTGTGGAGATTTTTATAGGAAAAACAAAAACCTTACAATGTAATCCTCCAGGCTCTCATCTTCCTTTTGAGCATTACATCCTAAAAATGTCAACTCCTGTCATGTCATTGCCACTGCAATACTCCTTTTATTTCTCAAGGAATTTTTTGTTCATGTCATCCCATGTCTCCATAGTATCTCTACCTAGGATCATGAACCATCTTAATGAAACTTCTTTCAGAGTGGTAGGAAATAGCTTAAGCCTATGGGCATTGGTGGTATAGTCATAACTCCTACAGAGTATATCAAACTTGAACAGGAAGGTATCAGGATCTTCTGTGACAAGTCCATAAAACTTGGGAAGGACTGAAGCAGGGAAATTTTTGAGGTTATCTACTTCATTCTGATGAGCAATGGGGAAAGGAAAAGCTAGTTGGTTAGGTCTATTTCTACTTGCATCACCCTTGCCTGCTTGATGTAGTTCCAAAGAAAATATATTCTCAAGCTGATTTTGGTCTTCAAAGGAAACTTCAGAGCTAGTTAGATCAGAAAATGCATCAACAAAGGGGTGTGGATCTTCTTCTTCTTCTTCTTCTCTTGGTAGGTTCTGATATTTAACTAGCTTTAAAGGATCAAGATAGTTAGAAAGGAATCTCCCATAAGCATCTCTTCCCCTTTCTCTATGCATGCAGTAACAACTCACTATTATCCAACTCACACAAATAATTGGTAAATAATAAGGGGGGTCATTACTTCCTAAATGAGGAGTATACTAAGAACAACTTTCAAAAATACTACAACAAGAAAACTATCAATGACTCCAAAGAACTCCCTAGTTGACACCATCCCCGATGACGACACCAAAAATGTTGGACTCCTACAATGATCTAATGACTAAGCCCTTACAACTATGATTCAAAGATTGGACATCTAAATTGAATATCCATTCAATCATCATGAAGGTGCATTTAACTTGTCAACCCAGGGATGTGAACTTGAAATGGGTCAACATAGTATGTGCACTAAGGATCCAAAGTAGCCATATTCATTCTACAACTAAGAAAAACATAATTCCAAAGGTAAATTGCTTGGAAAGAAATAACATAAGTGTTGAACATCAACCAAAAACTATGCTAAAATGAAATGCATAAAAGAAATGAAAATATGAGCAAACAAACAAGAAATTACTCTATCTGCTTTGGCTACAGGAACAATCACAAAATAGAATTCTAGTGGCTACAGGAATAGTCAATGCCAAATTCTTAACTAATTATTGAATAGAAAATAATAACTAAACTAAACTAAAATAAGGAAAAAATGCTCACCAAGTGGCCCCCCTTAGATGAGTATCCTCTAAAACTAATGTAAGCTCAGATGCACAAACTTATAACTTCATCTTATTCATTAGAAAACATGAGTACAATAGAGCAATGTAACTGCATTACTAAAAATTAAGAATGCAAGTACATCATCATATTGTGCAACCTCCTAAGAAGGAGCATCTGACTCTTATTTATAGGAAAAGAAGCTACTAACTAAACAAGTCGATCAACTCTATGAATTGGGAGGATGCCATTTTAGGGAAAGTAGAGAAAGTGGAGAGGCGGTTACACATGCATGGAATTTGGTCAGACGTGCCTACCTCAACACAAATTTAGCAAATTAGAATGCCTATATTCACTCAACAACAATAAAGATCATTTAGAAGGTGGTTACAACTCGGCTTGCATGAGGAATCTCCCACCTTCGACCTCTTTGAACGATTCCTTTCATTGACCTTTGCATGACCACTTTATTAACCATTTTGGTGAATGACCAGCTAGTAGAATATTCTCAATCTAGTGGCCTTGAATCATATCTACATGGAAATATTAGTGTACACAATAATCACATATCTGTAACTATCTTAAAGAACATTCATTTATCCAAATGTAGAATTAACATAGATAGTCCATATAACACATCAATGTAATTTTAGATTTATAGAGATAAAATTAGGCCCAATGTCTATGGATTTGAGGAAAAAACAATATTCAAACATCAAGGTCCATGATAATTTCAACAAATAGATCATAAATTCTACCAAAATTAAACCATAAACTAGACTCATCACTCCCCCACAACCATCCAACATGGAGGTAGCTGACATGGGGATGTGACAAGGTCCCAACGATCCAATGTACATAGTCTAGTGTCAAGGGTCAAATATTCAAGGTAGGGGGGTCTAGAATTGAAGTTATAGTACAATTTTTTATCTAGCATCCACAATCCACAAGTTTTGGGTGTAGGTTTTACAATATTGAAGCATGCATCCCAAGGCATGGGTTCAAGGGTTCATAATATAGGGTAAATATTTCTTGGTCTAGGGTCCATATTCCACAAATCTAGGGTTACCAATCTAAGAGTTGAGGGTAAAGGGTAAACATTTCTTGATCAAGGTCAATCATCCACAAGCCTAAGGTCTATGTGCGTAAAGATTAGGTTCTAAAGTATAAGATCTAAATTGTGAGATTTTTGGGCTCCAAGTTTTGAAGTCATGTGCCAAGAGCATAACATCTAAGTTCTACATGTTATAATCTAAATTCTAGGACCCAACATGTAGTGTCTAATGCCAACAAGTTTATGGGTCTAGTATCAAGGATAAAGGATCAAAGACCCAACACTGATAGTCTATGGATCATGATCAACTATCCAAAAGGAGAGAAAGAAAAGAAAGAAAAAAAAATTAGGGAAAATATAAGAGAGAATTATAGATAGCAATTGAGAGCGATTAAAATGAAGCATTCTCAAATGATAATATAGATAAGAAAATAAAACTAGAAAGAAAGCAAGATAGTAGAAAAATGAGAAAGAGATAGATAGAATTAAAATAAAACTAATGAAACTAAGAGGAAGAGAGATACAAGAAAAAACATAGAATAGAAAACTCCAAATTCTAAGGTTGGGTGGCAGAGTGTTTCAAGATACAATTTTCTTGGTCAAGGTAAATATCCCACCATTTCAATGTATATGGGTCCAAAGTTTATGTTTTTGGGTCTAGGATCTAAGTTCTAAGATCTCGAGGGTTAAGTTTCTAGGTTTGTGTGAACCCAAAGCATAAGTTCCAAGTTTTAGGATTTATGATATAATATGCATATTCTACATTTTATTGTCTAAATTTGATAGACTAAGATCTATTCTCATAATTGGCATGTCTAGGGATCTTGTATCAAGTGTCAAAGATCAAGGATACAAATGATTGATCAATTGCTTAGGCTGAGGAGCTCAAGATTTTGATTTGTGACTTGTGATTTTGAGATGGGACATGAAAGGACAATTATTTTTTTATTATGTTTGTGATGGGATGAATATGATAGGATGATTGGGTTGAATTAAAGGGTTGATGTTTTATTTATTATAGATCAAGATTGCAATCCAAATGCATGAGAATTGAAGGCCAATGCGTTAGAAACTAAGGATAGACAAGATCAAATATGTGACATAATGTGGATGTAACTTTCAAATCTAATGTATGGGAAATGATGGGGATAAGTAGGAAAATGATGGGGGATGGAAGATGGATCACAAAATGACACTTAATCAAGGATCAAAGGTAAGCTATGGAAGGTTTATTATTATAGATGGATGGATATAAATGATAGAGGATTTGATGGAAGCATAGGAGATGATGGATAAGAGAATACTACATATGACACCTATTTCTAGGTTTTCACCATGGTACTTATCCAATATGCCACTGAAGTTGTTTTCACCATTGGACAAATTATTTCTCTTTACTATTTTTGGATTTTTGGTTTTTCTATTTTTTTGGATTTTTGGATAAGTGAGATTTTATGATGTTGTGATCATGGTAGTCATTCTTAGGTAACTGGATGGCAATGCACGATAAATGGACTCAGATGGAATGTTAGTAATAATGGAGGATGCTTTATTCTATGGATGGAGGGAGCTAAGAGATGATTTTCCTAATGTGTGTATTACGTGGGTTGTCATGAGTCACACAAAAAGGAGTTTGGGAAACTATTTGATTAAATTATATCAAGGGGTCACCATCAAAGGTCCTTGTGATACATCGCCAAGGGGGTTGAAATGATAGGATCATGGATGCATAGATATGGGTGGATTAGGCGAAGTGAATGGGTTGCATGAAGATGATGAAAATGAAGACATAGGATCAACAAGGTCACTTCTTGACTTTTTGATTTGAGAGATGCCACCAATTATTTTAGATGAAGGGTCATGATAGTAGATCAACTTTTGAGTTTGCTTTCTTTTTTTTACTTTGATTTATATATGTTTTTTCCAATAGTTTTTTTTTGGGCTAGAGAATTTTATTTTATTTTAATTTTTATCTTTGATTTTGGATTTCCATTCAATAAAGGATTTTTGATTTTTGATTTTTGATTAATAGCCTTATTATTTTGGTATGACACTTGTTGATCCAAGTCTAGGAGATGGGTGGAAGTGGATGAGTTGGATGAGTTGGATGAGATGGTAAGGATATGTGATACATGAAATAGCTACCTGATGTCTTTGACAGATTCTTCATGACTATCCTTTTCAATACTACTAATTTCAAAGGATTCTTTCATGTCCTTAACGAGCTAGAAAGGAGGCTTAGTCGGTACATCATTAGGTGATGCATACTATAACCCATGATGCATGATGTAGAAGGATTTTAGCTCATATTCTTTGATTCCAATGTCTTTGAGTTTAGCATTGATCTCTAGGATAATGTGATAGGTTGGTAACAATGAAGGATCAACGTATGAAGATGAATATGGGAATGTGGTATTGGTAGGGTAATGCTACAAATGGCCATGATCGCTTTGTAAGAATTTATAATATTAGAATAGATTATGATCAACATGGACAATAACTTTAGTTCCATTGTGGGGGAACTTAATGCATTTATAGAATGTGGATGGAATAACTTGCATGGCATAGATCCATGGGAGGGAAATAATTATGTTGTATGGGAGATCAAGGTCTAGGATATGATAAGTAGTTTAAACTATTGTTGGTTTGAACTAGATGGGTAGCTTTATAGAGCCTTTGGATTCACACTGAAACTTTGTCATATTATTTTATGGTAATATTTGTTTGGGTATCGACAACATCATCAAAATATCCCATTGATTTTATTAAACTCAACTACAAAGATTAAGTCTTGATCCACCATCTCTAGGACATAATTTATTTTGGTTTTATTGATGTGAACATGAAAAAAAGTGGATTATTATGATATGGGATGGTGGAAGGAATGTATATAGTGGAAAATGTGAGGGACTGTGGAGAGGATAAGTTTCCTATCATGGATTGAAATTAAGCAAGATCAATGTCATTAGGGACACAAATTCATGGAGGGATTTCTCAAGAAGCTCATTGTGGATGGGGGATGTTTTAAGTAGCTCAAAGATAGATATTTATGTTGGTGTTTTATTCTAGTGGTCAAGGATGCTATATTGATGTGTAGGTTGAGAGGAGGATGAGGATAATTGTATATGACTTGACCATATCTGATAGTAATGAAAAAATTAGGCACTTTGATGGTTATGGTGGCTACTTGGGAAGGAATTTCTTTGATGCAACCAATGACAGTCATATAAGATATTATTGTTGTAGGTATGAGGTATTGTGTTATATGATGTGCAGATTTTACCATCATTATATTGAGGAAAATTTTGTTTTTATATACCCAAGTTTTCATTAGGGGATGTTTGTCCTTCAATAGAGATGTCTCCATGATAATTAAGATCTTGGATGGAGTTCTTGAGTTTCATGCATGAGGAGGTTTTATGTCCATGGAACCTATGGTAGTCAAAAATTCATGTTATTTGTACCAAGAGGGTTAAGGCACATAAGGACTAAGGGTTTTTATGGGTGGAAATTAGATCATGTTGGCTTGGAAAAGCTTGTGGAGGATAGTTTTGATTGGTTCACCCAAGGGGGTATACTCTTCTTTAGTGTGTCATTTGGGTTGACCTTTAGGGATAACCACATGTCATTGGGGAGCTAGATTATTCTGAGATGATTATGGTGGAGGTATTTAGAAATTTTGAGCATGTTTTGAATTAGTCATGTCATCATTAACCACATTTTAATTTTTATTCCAAAAATGAGATTTGTCACTAGATTGATGATCTTTATTATTTTTTTCCTTCTTTGTATATCTTTACTAAGCATTTGACTATGAGCACTTTTTTATAGCTACTCCATTTTATTTTATTTCATCAAAGGAGTGAGCACATTACATTTGAAGATGAAAACCAAATTCAATGTTTATGTCCTCAATGAAGATAGTGACAAGTTATTTTTCAAGTATGGGCCATGAAAAGCAACTAGTAAGATATCTCCATCTTTACAAGAATGAGGTGAAAGATTTACCATTAGTATTTTTAGTATTGGAAAGATCCATCATGATGATATCATGTTCTATGTTGTAGGTGTTGGAACACGTTTGAAATTACACCAAAAGATCAACTTGTTAACACCCGATACAAATGCTAGAGATAAACAGATCCATAAGAGGTAGTTAGTCCATGTCATAAATTTGAAGGGAGACACTGGTGATTAGTACAACAATCCCCCCTCAACATCACTCAGGGGATTCAAACTCTTGATCATGACTCTAATACCATTTTTTGGAACATGTCTTTCATTACACCAAAAGATCGACTTGTTAGCCCCTGATAGAAATGATAGAGATAAACCAATCCATGAGAGGAAATTAGTCCATGTTACAAATCTGAAGGGAGATGCTGGTGATTAGTCCAATAGTAGGAAAAGTGAGTGAAAAATTTATTGGATAGCTTGGAAAATTTCATGAGTGTCCCATGGGGGAGATGCATTAACCAATCAAGGGCTTTTCCACACAAGATTCTAGATAATAGACTCAAGAGGTACAAATAAGGATAGGAAACCTCTTAGCATGCAATGCAGAGTTATTTTAGATGTTCCCTAGGATCTCCCTTTTTATTGTACTTGTCAAACTTAATAATTTTAATGATTTGGGGAAAGGGAATAGTGGTGATGGACTTGTTAAAAGGATAAGGAAATAATTCTTGGTTCAACCTATATAATATTTCTTGTGATGTCCTAGTTGATGTCCCATAAGGGTATGATCCATTATTTGATACAGGTATTGTGCCAAAGTAATTGTGAAATGGAAGGGTGGTGATTGATAGTTAGAAATGTGAGGTTGTGTTCATATGAGACGTGTTGGTATTGATAGGAGGAAACAAGATTGGAAGATTGGAGGTGTTGATGGGTAGATGAGGTGGGGTTAGAAGATTGGATATATTGATAAGATGATGAGATGGGGTTGGAGGTTTGGAGGTGATGTGATGTTCTAGAAGGGATGTACATGTTGAGATTTGAGGAGAGGGGATATAAGTTTGAGGTTGTGGGATATGTGATGAAATATTTTGGGTATGAGAAGGGATTTTGATATGTAAATGTAATGTAGGATTGATGGAATGAGATGAAATGGGGAGATTAGAAGAACATGGGAGAGATGAAGTATCATGAAGATTAGAAGAAGATGGAATATATAGAGGATTATGGTGAATAGAAGGTGGGGGTGTAGAATGAGGTTATTGGGTGATCTAAGATGTGTAAAAATTATGGGGTAATTTGACACGTTTGTTTGCTAGCATAAGGATATATTGGTTGGGGTGCTTCATGATGTACCTATGCATCAAGTCCATGTATTGGGTATCTTGGGAAAAGTACTCTAATGACGTGGGCAATTCTTGGTCACTTGAATCATGATCATGTATGATGTAGGATAAGGATGAATATGGGTTCTCCATGAGGATTTTATGGACTACCTCTCTATATAAAATGTCATTGGATGATGAGGGGAATTCTTGAGAGTTCATGATTTAATTTCTTGTTTGGGACCTTGTGATAGAAATCCAAGAGAGAGACCTAAGAATGATGGGATTGGATGAAGATGATTAGTGATTATGGGGTAGACCTTGGATTTGATAAGATTGGGATTATTAGATGATAAGGATAATGATAGAATGGATTGAAAGGAGATAATGATAGTAAAGGTGATACAAGACCAATGACATCTCAATATAATCTAGATCCTTGGATTGATAATGATGAGTTTTTATTACACTAGAATTTGATAAATTCCTTGGAAAGGCTTGGATAAAGTGTTATTTTCTTACCTAATCTTGGATAATCCCTTAGGCAAGGCTTGGATAAAGTGTTTTTTTCTTACCTAATCTTGGATAATCCCTTAGGCAAGGCTTGGATGTTATTACTTA
Source organism: Sequoia sempervirens (assembly GCA_007258455.2). Classification (NCBI taxonomy): domain Eukaryota; kingdom Viridiplantae; phylum Streptophyta; class Pinopsida; order Cupressales; family Cupressaceae; genus Sequoia; species Sequoia sempervirens. The sequence goes on from VDFB02179234.1 coordinate 108,968,580, forward strand.
AGTTTGGATAACCACCTAAGTAAGGCTTTGATGGGGGTTTTGATGACAAGGATCAAGATCTAGATAGACTCTTGAAAATATTGATATTGATTAGATATGCTATGGATTATGATTGGATGATAATATTGTATCGAAGATGATAAGCATTTGATAGGATGATAGGATTGGTTAATGATTGAAGATAATAGATTGGAAGGATATGATAGATGAATGATGATATGTGATGGATTGGATATGATATGATATGATATGATAGAGATTATATTGGAAGATAATAAGGATGAATGATGAAAGAAATGATGATAGGAGATTATAAAATTAAATGATGGTAAGGGTAGGATGATGGTTGATAGGACCAAGGTTTAAAGTTGATGATAGTGATGAATAAGTTATGATAATGGATGATAATTATGAGATGGAAAGATGATATATTTTGGATGGAAATGATGCAAATGGTTGATGTTTCAAGTGAGATGATGGATGAGGATGGGTCTCCTAGGTTTTCTCTAGGGTTACAAAGGTCAAGCTTGCAAATTGAGGTCTCAAGATGGTCAAATAAGAGTGAAATGACAAAGGTGTAACTTTAGATGGCAGAGGTACCACTTTGTGGAATGGATGTGTAGATATGTGAAATAGAGGCACCTTTTTTTATTGAACAAAGGTGAAATTTCATAGAAAACTACACAAAAGTGCCTCAAGAATATACACAGGTATTGGGGGGATGATACAAAAGTACAGTTTGATAGTCTGGGATGGTTTTTGATGAGTTTTGGAAAGATACAATCAGATAATAAGATACAATGGTTGACTTGGATTTAAAGGTGACAAGGATAAGTGGCTTCATTGGTTTTACACATGAAAAACATTCCAAGTACAATCCTATATTTATTCAAGTATGTGTGTTAAATTAATATGAACCCATGAAGAAAAGGTTAATATCTCAAGATTAGTGTGAGAAACCTTTTTTTCAAGAGTCCATGGATAGAGATCTAGTGGCATAAAGGTTCACATTTTCTCTTTCCTTAGATATCTTAAGATCTTATCCAAGGAGCCTCTACCTCTACTTAGGGAGACATGTTAACTTTGGGCATGATAATATACCTTGTACCACACTAAGAAATGGCTAAAAGGTCTTAAAGGATTCTAGATACAAGAATATTAGTGGGTATGCAAAGATGATCTCATTTGATAATGACCAAGATTAGGAGGGTGTCTCCTTCTCTCATCACCAAACAAGTCTAGAAAAATTGAGGGGTAAGTGCATGGATTTGTGACACAATTTTGGTGCCAAATTACAAAAAAAACTTGTAATAGGCCATATTACACTCACCAAATTTGGAGAATGCCAAATTTGGCACTCTCCAAATGGCTTGAATTTTGCAATGAATGAACTTGTGAACTCTTTATTTTTCCAACGACTTTTGGAATGAATTTTTCTAAACTCTTTCATTTTCTCTTTCTTTGCCAGGCAAAGTATATACATGAAATAAATGTTTAAGTATAAGTTGACATTTACATATGGACATTTACTTTCTTATACTTTAAGTTATATTTCATGTATATAGTTTCAGGATGTTTGAGAGTGGTTTTAGATCTCTAAAAGTTATAATGCAAATTCTAGTTTTTGGAAGATCTTAAAATTTTTAGACTTAGTCAAATTTCAGTAATCAACAATTCAAATTTTAGTAATTAGGTCAAATTTTAGTAGTCAACAAGTTGTATCATCTTTCTCTCACTCTCTCCTTCTCTCTACTCTCTATCTCTCCACTCCCTCTCTCTCTCCCTTCATCCCTCTCTCCCCTCTCTCTCTCTCACCCCTCTATCTCCTCCCTACATCTGCCTCCCTCCCTCCCCTATCTCCTTCCCTCTCTACTTATCTTTATCTCCCTTCTCTCTCTCTCTCTACCTACCTCTCCCTCCATCACTTTGTATCTCACCTATGTCTCCTTCCCTACCTCTTTACCTCTCTACTCTCTATCTCTCCTCTCCCTCCCTCTACCTACATCTCTCTCTCATCTCTATCCCTCTCTTCCCCCTCTTTCTCTCTAACTCTCTCCTCTCTATCTCATAATTCTCTCTCCCTCCCTCTCACCTCTCTCTCTCTCTCACACACACACAAATATCTACCTCCCTCACTAACACTCTCTCCCTCCCCCCTTACCTCTCTACTTCTCTCTATCTCTCCTCTCCCTCCCTCTCTCAACCTCACCCTCCCTCCCCTTCTTTTTGTCTCTCCTCCCAAGCTCTCTCACTATTGTCCCTCTCTGCCTCTCCCCTCTTTCTCTCTCAATTTCTCCTTTTCTCTATCTCACCATTCTCTCTCTCTATCTCTCTCTCTCACTCTCACACACACACACCTCTATCTCCCTCTCTACCTCTACCTCCCTCCTTCCCCTCTCTACTCTCTATCTTTCCTCTCTCTTTCTCTCTCTATACCTACCTCTCCCTCCATCACTCTCTCTCCATCCCTCTCTATCTCACCTATGTCTCCTTCCCTACCTCTTTCCCTCTCTACTCTCTATCTCTCCTCTCCCTTCCTCTACCTAATTCTCTCTTTATCTCTCCATACCTCTCTTTCTCTCTTTCTCTCTCACTATCTCCTCTCTATCTCACCATTATCTCTATCCCTACCTCTCACCCCCTCCTCTATAAATCACCATTCTCTCTCTCTCTCTCTCTCTCCCACTTTCCCTCCTTCTCTCTCACTCCCTCCTCTCTAAATCACCCTTATCTCTCTATCTCACTTTCCCTCCCGTCTCTATGTCTCATCCCTTTCTACCACTCCCTCCCTCCAACCTCCCTCTCTCTCTTTATCTCTATTTCTCATTCTCTCTTTACCTCTCTACTCTCTATCTCACCACTCTCTCCATCTCTCTCTCCCTCCTTCCCTCTCTCCCTCCTATCCCTCCCTCTCTCATTCCCTCTCTTCCTACCTCTCTCTCAACTACCTACCACTGTCTCTACCTCTCTCTCCCTCCCCCTCTTTCTGTCTTACTCTCTCCTTCCCTCTCTACTCTCTATCTCTCCCCCCTTCCCTCTCTATTCTCTTTCTCTCTCCCCCTTCCTCTCTCCCCTCATTTTATCTCTTCTCACTCTCTCTCCCTCTCACACATACTCGCCTCTATCTCATCCTTTCCTATCCCTCCATCCCTCCACTCTCTACATATCCTCCCCTCTCTATTTTTCATTATCTCCCCTCTCCCTCTCTTTAGCCACCTCTTCCTCCATCACTCTATATTTCAACTATGTTTCCTCCCTACCTCTTTCCCTCTCTAATCTCTATCTCTCCTCTCCCTCCCTCTACCTCTCTCTCTACCCCTTCTCTCTCTCTCTCTCACACACACACACACCTTTATCTCCTCCCTACTTGTCCCTCCCTCCCCTCTCTACTTCTCTCTATCTCTCCTCTCTCTATGTATCCTTCCATATCTACCTATATTTATCTCCCTTCTCCCTTTATTTGCCTACATCTCCCTTCATCACTTTGTATCTCACCTATGTTTCTCTACCTACCTAGGGTTGAGGGATTAAGGGTTGAGGGCTAAGAATTGAGGGTTGAGGGTTTAATGTAGAGGGTAGAGGGTAGAGGGTAGAGGGTAGAGGGTTTAAGGGTTGAGGGTATAGGCTTGAGGGATTAGGGTTGAGGGTCCAATGTATAGGGTAGAGGGTATAGGGTAGAGGGTTTAAGGGTTGAGGGTTTAAGGGTTAAGGGTTGAGGGTTTAGGGTTTATAATTTAGGGTTTAGTTTTTAAGGGTTTAAGGGTTGAGGGTATAGGGTTGAGGGATTAGGGTAGAGAGGGAGGGAAAGATGAAGGGAGAGATGGAGGGAGAAGTGAGATAGAGAGGAGAGAAGAGGAGGGATGGACAAAGATATATGAGGTTTGAGGATCCAATGTATAGGGTTGATGGTTTAGGGTATTGGGTTGAGGGTATAGGGTTGAGGGTAGAGGGTAGAGGGTAGAGGGTAGAAGGTTTAAGGGTTTAGGGTTGATGGTTTAGGGTTGGGGGTAGAGGGTTTAGGGTATAGGTTTGAGGGTATATGGTTGGAGGATTAGGTTTGAGAGTCCAATGTATAGGGTAGAGTGTATAAGGGTTGAAGGCTTATGGTTTAAGGGTTGAGGGTTTAGGGATTAAGGGTTGAGGGTTGAGAATTGAGAATTGAGGGTTGAGGGTTTAATGCATAGGGTAGAGGGTAGAGGGTTGAGAGTTTAGGGTTGAGGGTAGAGGGTATAGGGTATAGGGTTGATGGATTAGAGTTGAGGGTCAAACATATAGGGTAGAGGGTATAGGGGTTGAGGGTTTAGGGTTCAAGGGTTTAAGGGTTGTGGGTTGAAGGTAGAGGGTTGAGGGTTTAAGGGTTGAGGGATAAAGGGTTGAGGGTTGAGGGATTAGGGTAGAGAGTTTAATTGGGTTTAAGGGTTTAAGGGTTGAGGGATTGGGGTATAGGGTAGAGGGTTTAGGGTTGAGTGTTTAATGGTTTAGGGGTTGAGGGATTAGGGAACAGAGGGAGGGATGGAGGGAGGGAGAGATGGAGGGATAAGTGAGATAGAGATAAGGAGAGAAGAGGGAGGGACATAGATAGATAAGGGTTGATGATCCAATGTATAGGGTAGAGGGTTGAGAATTGATGGTATAGGGTTGAGGGATTAGGGTTGAGGATTTAAGGGTTAAGGGTTAAGGGTTTAAGGGTTAAGGGTTTAGGGTTTATGGTTTAGGGTAGAGGGGAGAGAGATAGAGGGAGTGAGTGAGAGAGAGACCTAAGAGAGGGTTTAAGTGTTAAGGATAGAGGGGAGAGACATAGGAGTGAATGAGTGAGTTAGGAGGGATAGACGAGAGAGAGAGAGAGAGAGAGAGAGAGAGAGAGGTTGATGGTAGGGGGTTAAGGGTAGTTGGGAGTCAGTGGAGAGAGAGAGGGAAGGAGTGTGAGGAGAGATAGAGGGTTAAGGGTAGATGGGAGAGATATAGGGTGAGTGAGTGAGAGAGACCTGGGGAGGGAGAGGGGTAGGAGGGAGAGACTTGAGAGAGAGGAAGTGGGAGAGATAGGGTAGAGGGTTAAGGATGGGGGAGAGAGATAGGAGTGAGTGAGGGAGAGACCTGAGAGAGGGAGAGGGGGTAGGAGGGAGAGACTTGAGAGAGTGAAGAAGTGGGAGAGAGATAGAAGGTATAGGGTTAAGTGTCGAGGGTAGAGGGTTAAGTGTAGAGGGTAGAGGTTTTAAGGGTTAAGGGTTAAGGGTTTATGGTTTAGGGTTCAGGGTAGAGGGGAGAGAGATAGATGGAGTGAGTGAGAGAGAGGGAGATACATGAGAGAGGGAGAGGGGGTAGGAGGGAGAGTATTGAGAGAGAGAGGGGGAGGGAGTGGGAGAGAGATATAGAGTAGAGGGTTTAAGGGTTGAGGGTTGAGGGTTTAAGGTTGATACACTTAACCATCAACCCTCAACCCTCAACCCTAAACCCAATACCCTCAACCCTAAACCCAATACCCTCAACCCTCTACTCAATATCCTAAACCCTAATCCCTCTAACCTATACACTTAACGATACACCACTAACCTTGAACACTATACCTCAGCCCTTTTCTCTATACCTTAAACCCTAAACCCTACACCTTCAACCCTCATCCCTATACCCTATACTCTCAAACTTATAACCTAATCCTTGAACATCATCCCTCAACCCTATACTTACACCATAAACTCTACATTTAGCCTTGTACACTAAACTCTAAACCCTAAACCTCAATCCTAAACCCAACAAACTCAACCCTATACCCAATATTCTAAAACCTAATCCCTATACCCTATACACTTAGCCCTATACAATCAACATTAAGCACTATACCTCAACCCTAAACCCTAAACCATAAACATTATCCCTCAACCCTATACTTAAATGACAAACCATACTCTCAAGCCTTAACCCTATACCTTATACCCTTAACCCTACACCCTAAAACCTAATACCTATACCCTATACACTTAACCTCATACCCTCAACCCTAAAAATTATAAGGGTTAAGGGTAGATGGTTAAGGGTAGAGGGTTTAAGGGTTTAAGGGTTAAGGGTAGAGGGCTAAGGGTAGAAGGGGGAGACATAGAGGGAGGGAGTGGGAGAGAGATAGGAGTGAGTGAGTGAGAGACCTGAGAGAGGGAGAGGGGGTAGGAGGGAGAGACTTGAGAGAGAGGGAGGGAGGGAGGGAGGGAGTGGGAGAGAGATAGAGGGTAGAGGGTTGAGCCTAGAGGATAGAGTTTTTAAGGGTTTAGAGTTTAAGGGCTAAGGGTTTAGGGTTTAGTGGTAAGGGTAGAGGGGGAGAGATAGAGACTTGAGAGAGGGAGATGGGGTAGGAGGGAGAGCCTTGAGAGAGAGAGAGAGGGAGGGAGTGGGAGAGAGATAGAGAGTAGCCAATTTAAGGGTCTCTCTCTCTCTCTCACTCACTCATATCTCTCTCCCCTCTATCCTTAACCCTTAACACTTAAACCCTTAAACCCTCTACCCTCTACCCTTAACCATCCTACCCCCTCTCCATATCTTAGGTCTCTCTCCCTCTTAGTAACTCCCTCTATCTCTCTCCCCTCTACCCTTAACCCTTAACCCTAAACCCTTAACCATTAAACACTAAACCCTTAAACCCTCTACCCTCTACCCTCAACCCTCAACCATTAACCCTCCTACCCCCTCTCCCTCTCTTAGGTATCTCTCTCTCTCTTAGTCAATCCCTCTATCTCTCTCCCCTCTATCGTTAACCCTAAACCCTAAACCCTTAACCTTTAAACACTAAACCCTTAAACCCTCTACCCTCTATACTTAACCCTTTGTACCTCTATCTCTCTCCCATTCCCTCCCTCTCTCTCTCTCTCTCAAGTCTCTCCCTCATACCCCTCCCTCTCTCAAGTCTCTCTCTCTCTCTCTCTCACTCACTCACTCCCTCTATCTCTCTCCTCTCTACCCTTAACCCTTAAGCCTAAACCCTAAACCCTTAACCCTTAAACACTAAAACCTTAAACCCTCTACCATATACCCTTAACCCTCCCTCCATCTATCTCTCTTCCACTCCCTCCCTATCTCTCTTTCTCAACCCTCTCCCTCCTACCCCCTCTCCCTCACACACACTCACCTCTATCTCCTCCTTTCCTCTCCCTCCATCCCTCCACTCTCTACTTCTCTCTATCTATCATCTCTCTCCACATCTCCTTCGCTCTCTATTTATCTTTATCTCCCCTTTCCCTCCATAATTCTATATCTCAAGTGTGACTCCTCCATACCTCTTCCCCTCTCTACTATATATCTCTCCTCTCCCTCCCTATACCTCTCTCTCTCTCTCACACACACACTCACCTCTATCTCCTCCCTACCTATCCCCCCTCCCTTCTCTACTTCTCTTTCTCCTCTCTCTACGTATCCTTCCCTCTCTACCTATATTTATCTCCCCTCTCACTCTATTTACCTACCTCTCCCTTCATCACTTTGTATCCCACCTATGTTTCACTACCTACCTAGGGTTGAGGGATTAAGGGTTGAGGGTTTAATGTATAGGTACCTAGAGGGTTGAGGGTCCAATATATAGGGTAGAGGGTATAGGGGTTGAGGGATTAGGGTTTAAGGGTTGATGGTTGAGGGTAGAGGGTAGAGAGTTGATGGTTTAAGGGTTGATGGATTAAGTGTTGAGGGATTAGAG
>VDFB02179234.1:108976351-109029302 GCA_007258455.2 Sequoia sempervirens
ATAGAGAGGGATGGAGAGAGAGTGATGGAGGGAGAGGTAGGTATAGAGAGAGAAAGAGAGAGGAAAGATAGAGAGTAGAGAGGGGAAGGAGGGAGGTAGAGGTAGAGAGGGAGATAGAGGTGTGTGTGTGTGTGAGTGAGAGAGAGAATGGTGAGACAAAGAAAAGGAGAAATTGAGAGAGAAAGAGGGGAGAGGCAGAGAGGGACAATAGTGAGAGAGATTGGGAGGAGAGACAAAAAGAAGGGGAGGGAGGGTGAGGTTGAGAGAGGAAGGGAGAGGAGAGATAGAGAGAAGTAGAGAGGTAAGGGGGGAGGGAGGGATTGTTAGTGAGGGAGGTAGAGATTTGTGTGTGTATGTGTGTGTGTGAGACAGAGAGAGAGGTGAGAGGGAGGGAGAGAGAATTATGAGATAAAGAGGAGAGAGTTAGAGAGAAAGAGGGGGAAGAGAGGGATAGAGAGTGAGAGAGAGATGTAGGTAGAGGGAGGGAGAGGAGAGATAGAGAGTAGAGAGGTAAAGAGGTAGGGAAGGAGACATAGGTGACATACAAAGTGATGGAGGGAGAGGTAGGTAAAGAGAGAGAGAGAGATAGGGGAGATAAAGATAAGTAGAGAGGGAAGGAGATAGGGGAGGGAGGGAGGCAGATGTAGGGAGGAGATAGAGGGGTGAGAGAGAGAGGGGGGAGAGAAGGATGAAGGGAGAGAGAGAGGGAGTGGAGAGATAGAGAGTAGAGAGGAGAGAGTGAGAGAGAAAGATGATACAACTTGCTGACTACTAAAATTTTACCTAATTACTAAAATTTGAATTGTTGATTACTGAAATTTGACTAAGTATAAAAATTTTAAGATCTTCCAAAAACTAGAATTTGCATTATAACTTTTAGAGATCTAAAACCACTCTCAAACATCCTGAAACTATATACATGAAATATAACTTAAAGTATAAGAAAGTAAATGTCCATATGTAAATGTCAACTTATACTTAAACATTTATTTCATGTATATAGTTCCCCTGGCAGAGAAAGAGAAAATTAATGAGTTTAGAAAAATGCATTCCAAAAGTCATTGGAAAAATAAAGAGTTCACAAGTTCATTCATTGCAAAATTCAAGCCATTTGGAGAGCGCCAAATTTGGCATTCTCCAAATTTGGTGAGCGTAATATGGCCTATTACAGGTTTTTTTTGTAATTTGGCACCAAAATTGTGTCACAAATCCATGCACTTACCCCTCAATTTTTCGAGACTTGTTTGGTGATGAGAGAAGGAGATACCCTCCTAATCTTGGTCATTATCAAATGAGCTCATCTTCACATACCCACTACTATTCTTGTATCTAGAATCCTTTAAGACCTTTTAGCCATTTCTTAGTGTGGTACAAGGTATATTATCGTACCCAAAGTTAACATGTCTCCCTAAGTAGAGGTAGAGGCTCCTTGGATAAGATCTTAAGATATCTAAGGAAAGAGAAAAGGTGAACCCTTATGCCACTAGATCTCTATCCATGGACTCTTGGAAAAAAGGTTTCTCACACTAATCTTGAGATATTAACCTTTTCTTCATGGGTTCATATTAATTTAACACACCTACTTGAATAAATATAGGATCGTACTTGGAATGTTTTTCATGTGTAAAACCAATGAAGCCACTTATCCTTGTCACCTTTAAATCCAAGTCAACCATTGTATCTTATTTTCTGATTGTATCTTTCCAAAACTCATCAAAAACCATCCCAAACTATCAAACTGTACTTTTGTATCATCCCCCCAATACCTATGTGTCTTCTTGAGGCACCTTTGTGTAGTTTTCTATGAAATTTCACCTTTGTTCCATAAAAAAAGGTGCCTCTATTTCACATATCTACACATCCATTCCACAAAGTGGTACCTCTGCCATCTAAAGTTACACCTTTGTCATTTCACTCTCATTTGACCATCTTGAGACCTCAATTTGCAAGCTTGACCTTTGTAACCCTAGAGAAAACCTAGGAGACCCATCCTCATCCATCATCTCACTTGAAACATCAACCATTTGCATCATTTCCATCCAAAATATATCATCTTTCCATCTCATAATTATCATCCATTATCATAACTTATTCATCACTATCATCATCTTTAAACCTTGGTCCTATCAACCATCATCCTACCCTTACCATCATTTAATTTTATAATCTCCTATCATCATTTCTTTCATCATTCATCCTTATTATCTTCCAATATAATCTCTATCATATCATATCATATCATATCCAATCCATCACATATCAACATTCATCTATTATATCCTTCCAATCTATTATCTTCAATCATTAACCAATCCTATCATCCTATCAAACGCTTATCATCTTCGATACAATATTATCATCCAATCATAATCCATAGCATATCTAATCAATATCAATATTTTCAAGAGTCTATCTATATCCTAATCCTTATCATCAAAACCCCCATCAAAGCCTTACTTAGGTGGTTATCCAAACTTAAGTAATAACATCCAAGCCTTGCCTAAGGGATTATCCAAGATTAGGTATGAAAATAACACTTTATCCAAGCCTTTCCGAGGAATTTATCAAATTCTATTGTAATAAAAACTCATCATTATCAATCCAAGGATCTAGATTATATTGAGATGTTATTGGTCTTGTATCACCTTTACTATCATTATCTCCTTTCAATCCATTCTATCATTATCATTATCATCTAATAATCCCAATCTTATCAAATCCATGGTCTACCCCATAATCACTAATCATCTTCATCCAATCCCATCATTCTTAGGTCTCTCTCTTGGATGTCTAGATCACAAGGTCCCAAACAAGAAATTAAATCATGAACTCTCAAGAATTCCCCTCATCATCCAATGACATTTTATATAGAGAGGTAGTCCATAAAATCCTCATGGAGAACCCATATTCATCCTTATCCTACATCATACATGATCATGATTCAAGTGACCAAGAATTTCCCACGTCATTAGAGTACTTTTCCCAAGATACCCAATACATGGACTTGATGCATAGGTACACCATGAAGCATCCCAACCAATATATCCTTATGCTAGCAAACAAAGGTGTCAAATTACCCCATAATTTTTACACATCTTAGATCACCCAATAACCTCATTCTACACCCCCACCTTCTATTCACCATAATCCTCTATATATTCCATCTTCTTCTAATCTTCATGATACTTCATCTCTCCCATGTTCTTCTAATCTCCCCATTTCATCTCAATCCATCAATCCCGCATTACATTTACATATCAAAATCCCTTCTCATACCCAAAAAATTTCATCACATATCCCACCACCTCAAACTTATATCCCCGCTCCTCACATCTCAACATGTACATCCCTTCTAGCACATCACATCACCTCCAAACCTCCAACCCCATCTCATCATCTTATCAATATATCCAATCTTTTAACCCCACCTCATCTACCCATCAACACCTCCAATCTTCCAATCTTGTTTCCTCCTATCAATACCAACACGTCTCATATGAACACAACCTCACATTTCTAACTATCAATCACCACCCTTCCATTTCACAATTACTTTGGCCCAATACATGTATCAAATAATGGATCATAGCCTTATGGGACATCAACTAGGACATCACAAGAAATCTTATACAGGTTGAACCAAGAATTATTTCCTTATCCTTTTAACAAGTCCATCACCACGATTCCCTTTCCCCAAATCATTAAAATTATTAATTTTGACAAGTACAATAAAAAGGGAGATCCTAGGAAACATCTAAAATAACTCTACATTACATGCGAAGAGGTTTCCTATCCTTATTCATACCTCTTGAGTCTATTATCTAGAATCTTGTGTGGAAAATCCCTTGATTGGTTAATGCATCTCCCCCATGGGACACTCATGAAATTTTCCAAGCTATCCAATAAATTTTTCACTCACTTTTCCTACTATTGGACTAATCACTAGCATCTCCCTTCAGATTTGTAACATGGACTAATTTCCTCTCATGGATTGGTTTATCTCTATCATTTGTATCAGGGGCTAACAAGTCGATCTTTTGGTGTAATGAAGGACATGTTCCAAAAAATGGTATTAGAGTCATGATCATGAGTGTGAATCCCCTGAGTGATGTTGAGGGGGGGGATTGTTGTACTAATCACCAGTGTCTCCCTTCAAATTTATGACATGTACTAACTACCTCTTATGGATCTGTTTATCTCTAGCATTTGTATCGGGTGTTAACAAGTTGATCTTTTGGTGTAATTTCAAATGTGTTCCAACACCTAAAACATAGAACATGATATCAGCATGATGGATCTTTCCAATACTAAAAATACTAATGGTAAATCTTTCACCTCATTCTTGTAAAGATGGAGATATCTTACTAGTTGCTTTTCATGGCCCATACTTGAAAAATAACTTGTCACTATCTTCATCAAGGACATAAAAATTGAATTGGGTTTTCATCTTCAAATGTAATGTGCTCACTCCTTTGATGAAATAAAATAAAATGGAGTAGCTATAAAAAAGTGCTCATAGTCAAATGCCTAGTAAAGACATACAAAGAAGGAAAAAAATAATAAAGATCGTCAATCTAGTGACAAATCTCATTTTTGGAATAAAAATTAAAATGTGGTGAATGATGACATGACTAATTCAAAACATGCTCAAAATTTCTAAATACCTCCACCATAATCATCTCAGAATAATCTAGCTCCCCAATGACATGTGGTTATCCCTAAAGGTCAACCCAAATGACACACTAAAGAAGAGTATACCCCCTTGGGTGAACCAATCGAAACTATCCTCCACAAGCTTTTCCAAGCCAACGTGATCTAATTTCCACCCATCAAAACCCTTAGTCCTTATGTGCCTTAACCCTCTTGGTACAAATAACATGAATTTTTGACTACCATAGGTTCCATGGACATAAAACCTCCTCATGCATGAAACTCAAGAACTCCATCCAAGATCTTAATTATCATGGATACATCTCTATTGAAGGACAAACATCCCCTAATGAAAACTTGGGTATATACAAACAAAATTTTCCTCAATATAATGATGGTAAAATCTGCACATCGTATAACACAATACCTTATACCTATAACAATAATATCTTATATGACTGTCATTGGTTGCATCAAAGAAATTCCTTCCCAAGTTGCCACCATAACCATCAAAGTGCCTAATTTTTTCATTCCTATCAAATATGGTCAAGTCATATACAATTATCCTCATCCTCCTCTCAACCTACACATCAATATAGCATCCTTGACCACTAGAATAAAACACCAGCATAAATATCTATCTTTGAGCTACTTAAAACATCCCCCATCCACAATGAGCTTCTTGTGAAATTCCTCCATGAATTTGTGTCCCTAATGACATTGATCTTGCTTAATTTCAATCCATGATAGGAAACTTATCATCTCCACAGTCCCTCACATTTTCCACTAAATACATTCCTTCCACCATCCCATATCATAATAATCTACTTTTTTTCATGATCACATCAATAAAACCAAAATAAATTGTGTCTTAGAGATGGTGGATCAAGACTTAATCTTTGTAGTTGAGTTTAATAAAATCAATGGGATATTCTGATGATGTTGTCGATACCCAAACAAATATTACCATAAAATCATATGACAAAGTTTCAGTGTGAATCCAAACGCTCTATAAAGCTACCCATCTAGTTCAAACCAACAATAGTTGAAACTACTTATCATATCCTAGACCTTGATCTCCCATACAACATAATTCTTTCCCTCCCATGGATCTATGCCATGCAAGTTATTCCATCCACATTCTATCAATGCATTAAGTTCCCCCACAATGGAACTAAATTTATTGTCCTTGTTGATCATAATCTATTCTAATATTATAAATTCTTACAAAGCGATCATGGCCATTTGTAGCATTACCCTACCAATACCACATCCCCATCTTCATACATTGATCCTTCATTGTTACCCACCTATCACACTATCCTAGAGATCAATGCTAAACTCAAAGACCTTGGAATCAAAGAATATGAGCTAAAATCCTTCTACATCATGCATCATGGGTTATAGTATGCATCACCTAATGATGTACCTACTAAGCCTCCTTTCTAGCTCATTAAGGACATGAAAGAATCCTTTAAAATTAGTAGTATTGAAAAGGATAGTCATGAAGAATCTGTCAAAGACATCAGGTAGCTATTTCATGTATCACATATCCTTACCATCTCATCCAACTCATCCAACTCATCCACTTCCACCCATCTCCTAGACTTGGATCAACAAGTGTCATCCCAAAATAATAAGGCTATTAATCAAAAATCAAAAATCAAAAATCCTTTATCGAATGGAGATCCAAAATCAAAGATAAAAATTAAAATAAAATAAAATTCGTCTAGCCCAAAAAAAAAAAAAACTATTGGAAAAAACATATATAAATCAAAGTAAAAAAAAGAAAGCAAACTCAAAAGTTGATCTCCTATCATGCCCCTTCATCTAAAATAATTGGTGGCATCTCTCAAATCAAAAAGTCAAGAAGTGACCTTGTTGATCCTATGTCTTCATCTTCATCATCTTCATGCAACCCATTCACTTCACCTAATCCACCCATATCTATGCATCCATGATCCTATCATTTCAACCCCCTTGGTGATGTATCACAATGGACCTTTGATGGTGACCCCTTGATATAATTTAATCAAATAGTTTCCAAAACTCCTTTTTGTGTGACTCATGACAACCCACGTAGTACACACATTAGGAAAATCATCTCTTAGCTCCCTCCATCCATATAATAAAGCATCCTCCATTATCGCTAACATTCCATCTGAGTCCATTTATCGTGCATCGCCATCCATTTACCTAAGAATGACTACCATGATCACAACATCATCAAATCTCACTTATCCAAAAATCCAAAAAAATAGAAAAACCAAAAATCCAAAAATAGTAAAGAGAAATAATTTGTCCAATGGTGAAAACAACTTCAGTGGCATATTGGATAAGTACCATGGTGAAAATCTAGAAATAGGTGTCATATGTAGTAGTCTCTTATCCATCATTTCCTATGCTTACATCACATGCTCTATCATTTATATCCATCCATCTATAATAATAAACCTTCAATAGCTTGCCTTTGATCCTAAATTAAGTGTCATTTTGTGATCCATCTTTCATCCCCCATCATTTTCCCACTTGTCCCCATCCTTTCCCATACATTAGATTTGAAAGTTACATCCACATTATGTCACAGATTTGATCTTGTCTATCCTTAGTTTCTAACGCATTGGCCTTCAAGTCTCATGCATTTGGATTGCAATCTTGATCTATAATAAATAAAACATCAACCCTTTAATTCAACCCAATCATCCTATCATATTCATCCCATCACAAACATAATAAAAAAAAATTGTCCTTTCATGTCCCATCTCAAAATCACAAGTCACAAATCAAAATCTTGAGCTCCTCAGCCTAAGCAATTGATCAATCATTTGTATCCTTGATCTTTGACACTTGATACGAGATCCCTAGACATGCCAATTATGAGAATAGATCTTAGTCTATCAAATTTAGACAATAAAATGTAGAATATGCATATTACATCATAAATCCTAAAACTTGGAACTTATGCTTTGGGTTCACACTAACCTAGAAACTTAACCCTCAAGATCTTAGAACTTAGATCCTAGACCCAAAAACATAAACTTTGGACCCATAGACATTGAAATGGTGGGATATTTACCTTGACCAAGAAAATTGTATCTTGAAACACTCTGCCACCCAACCTTAGAATTTGGAGTTTTCTATTCTATGTTTTTTCTTGTATCTCTCTTCCTCTTAGTTTCATTAGTTTTATTTTAATTCTATCTATCTCTTTCTCATTTTTCTACCATCTTGTTTTCTTTCTAGTTTTATTTTCTTATCTATATTATCATTTGAGAATGCTTCATTTTAATCGCTCTCGATTGCTATCTATAATTCTCTCTTATATTTTCCCTGATTTTATTTTTCTTTCTTTTCTTTCTCTCCTTTTGGACAGTAGATCATGATCCATAGACTATCAATGTTGGGTCTTTGATCCTTTATCCTTGATACTAGACCCATAAACTTGTTTGCATTAGACACTACATTTTGGGTCCTAGAATTTAGATTATAACATGTAGAACTTAGATGTTATGCTCTTGGCACATGACTTCAAAACTTGGAGCCCAAAAATCTCACAATTTAGATCTTATACTTTAGAACCTAATCTTTACGCACATAGACCTTAGGCTTGTGGATGATTGACCTTGATCAAGAAATGTTTACCCTTTACCCTCAACTCTTAGATTGGTAACCCTAGATTTGTGGAATATGGACCCTAGACTAAGAAATATTTACCCTATATTATGAACCCTTGAACCCATGCCTTGGGATGCATGCTTCTATATTGTAAAACCTACACCCTAAACTTGTGGATTGTGGATGCTAGATAAAAAAATTGTACTATAACTTCAATTCTAGACCCCCCTACCTTGAATATTTGACCCTTGACACTAGACTGTGTACATTGGATCGTTGGGACCTTGTCACATCCCCATGTCAGCTACCTCCATGTTGGATGGTTGTGGGGGAGTGATGAGTCTAGTTTATGGTTTAATTTTGGTAGAATTTATGATCTATTTGTTGAAATTATCATGGACCTTGATGTTTGAATGTTGATTTTTCCTCGAATCCATAGACATTGGGCCTAATTTTATCTCTATAAATCTAAAATTACATTGATGTGTTATATGGACTATCTATGTTAATTCTGCATTTGGATAAATGAATGTTCTTTAATATAGTTACAGATATGTGATTATTTTGTGTACTAATATTTCCATGTAGATATGATTCAAGGCCACTAGATTGAGAAGATTCTACCAGCTGGTCATTCACCAAAATGGTTAATAAAGTGGTCATGCAAAGGTCAATGAAAGGAATCATTCAAAGAGGTAGAATGTGGGAGATTCCTCATGCAAACTGAGTTGTAACCACCTTCTAAATGATCTTTATTGTTGTTGAGCGAATATAGGCATTCTAATTTGCTAAATTTGTGTTGAGGTGGGAACATCTAACCAGATTCCATGCATGTGTAACCGCCTCTCCACTTTCTCTACTTTCCCTAAAATGGCGTCCTCCCAATTCATAGAGTTGATCGACTTGTTTAGTTAGTAGCTTCTTTTCCTATAAATAAGAGTCGGATGCTCCTTCTTAGGAGGTTGCACAATCTGATGATGTACTTGCATTCTTAATTTTCAGTAATGCAGTTACATTGCTCTATTGTACTCATGTTTTCTAATGAATAAGATGAAGTTATAAGTCTGTGCATTTGAGCTTACATTAGTTTTAGAGGATACTCATCTAAGGGGGGCCACTTGGTGAGAATTTTGTCCTTATTTTAGTTTAGTTTAGTTATTATTTTCTATTCAGTAATTAGTTAAGAATTTGGCATTGATTGTTCCTGTAGCCAATAGAATTCTATTTTGCGATTGTTCCTGTAGCCAAAGCAAATAGAGTAATTTCTTGTTTGTTGGCTCATATTTTTTGTTTCTTTCATGCATTTCATTTTAGCATATTTTTTGGTTGATGTTCAACACTTATGTTATTTCTTGCCAAGCAATTTACCTTTGGAATTATGTTTTTCTTAGTTGTAGAATGAATATGGCTACTTTGGATCCTTAGTGCACATACTATGTTGACCCATTTCAAGTTCACATCCTTGGGTTGACAAGTTAAATGCACCTTCATGATGATTGAATGGCTATTCAATTTAGATGTCCAATATTTCAATCATAGTTGTAAGGGCTTAGTCATTAGATCATTGTAGGAGTCCAACATTTTTGGTGTCATCGTCGAGGATGGTGTCAAACTAGGGAGTTCTTTGGAGTCATTGATAGTTTTCTTGTTGTAGTATTTTTGAAAGTTGTTCTTAGTATACTCCTCATTTAGGAAGTAATGACCCCCCTTATTATTTACCAATTATTTGTGTGAGCTGGATAATATTGAGTTGTTACTGCATGCATAGAGAAAGGAAAAGAGATGCTTATGGGAGATTCCTTTCTCACCATCTTGATCCATTCTAGCTAGTTAAATATCAAAACCTGCCAAGAGAAGAAGAAGAAGAAGAAGAAGAAGAAGAAGATCCACACCCCTTTGTTGATGCATTTCCTGATCTAACTAGCTCTGAAGTTTCATTTGAAGACCAAAATCAGCTTGAGAATACATTTTCTTTGGATCTACATCAAGCAGGCATGGGTGATGCAAGTAGAAATAGACCTAACCAACTAGCTTTTCCTTTCCCCATTGCTCATCAGAATGAAGTAGATAACCTCAAAAATATCCATGCTTCAGTCCTTCCCAAGTTTTATGGACTTGTCACAGAAGATCATGATACCTTCTTGTTCAAGTTTGATATACTCTGCAGGAGTTATGACTATACCACCAATGCCCATAGGCTTAAGCTATTTCCTACCACTCTGAAAGAAGTTGCATTAAGATGGTTCATGAGCCTAGGTAGAGATACTGTGGAGACATGGGATGACATGAAGAAAAAATTCCTTGAGAAATAAAAGGAGTATTGCAGGGGCAATGACATGACAGGAGTTGACATTTTTAGGATGTTGTGCTCAAAAGGAAGATGAGAACCTGGAGGATTACATTGTAAAGTTTTTGTTTTTCCTATAAAAATCTCCACACCATGCACTCAATGAAGACTCACAAAA
The DNA here is from genome assembly GCA_007258455.2 of Sequoia sempervirens. Lineage (NCBI taxonomy): Eukaryota > Viridiplantae > Streptophyta > Pinopsida > Cupressales > Cupressaceae > Sequoia > Sequoia sempervirens. The sequence continues at coordinate 108,987,082 of VDFB02179234.1, forward strand.
GTTGCTTTTCCTAAGAGGAATTAATGAAATTTGCATTGATGTTTTGGAACTAATTGGAGGAGATATCTCCCAAGTTCCTTGGGAGGATATCAAGAAGATATGCCAGAACTACTCTAGGGTAGCTTCAAAGAAAGGGAGAGCTTACCAATCTTCCATGGGTAATTCATCTACCAGTGGAGTTTTAAGAATGGAGATTACTCATTTGTTGTCAGAATTCAAGCAAGACATTATAAACAATCTAGCCACTCAGTTGGATGTACTTTAGGCCAAGAAGAAACAAGAGGAGGCAAAGACAACATTAGCAGAGTATTGCCCCCATTGCAGAAAAAAGAAGAAAGATTGTAGATGCAAGATGGTAGCTAATATTGAAAGTAAGAAGATTGCACCCAAGTTTAAGCCAATTTAGATTGAAGCAGATCAAGTCTACTATGCTACAAAAAGGAGGCCTTGGGCTCCAAGACAGGGTATGCCACTAGATCCACTATCTTTTGTTGGTCCATATTCCAATTCTTATTCATCTAGTAACCAATGGAAGCCCCCATATCCATCCAACTATGGAGGATATCCACCACAAACTTGGAGTATCCCTCCAAATACCTAGCCTAATCATCAAAACTCTCCACCCAAATGGCAGAAACCTTAGGGGAATTGGCAGTAGTTTCAAGGAAATTAGTAGCCACCCCCAAGAAATTGGCAGCAAACAAATCAATAGAGGGGAGGACAACAATGGCCAAACCAGCCAAATAGTTACATGCAACCACCTTCTCAGCCCCAGCAGCCTACTCTAATGCCTCCACCTGCAAATCCAAGCTCAAATCCACCTAAACCTACTCAGCTACCAGCTCAACCCACACCCAAACCAAATAAAAAACCACAACAATAGCTTGTATACTCTGCTAATTCAAATCAATTCCCTGCATATGTTGTGAGTGTGAGTGGCATCCACTTGCATTCAAGAACTACTATACTAGCTCCTTCCAAACCCATTATCACTAATCTTCCTATGGAAGAACAGGAGCCTCTGAATACCTCCATTCAGCCTAGTGCGCCTAAAAATCCTAAAATAGTCCCAATCAAGAAGACTAAACAAGAACCACCATTTCCTCAGAGATTGTAAGTTTCCAAGAAGAAGGAAGAAAAGGAGGACACAAATTTTGACATTATAGTTTAGCTAAAGTATATGTGTGTCCAGATAGCCCTATTTCAAGCCATAAAAGATGTTCCAATCTATGGCAAGGCAATCAAGGAAGCATGCCTCAAGAAACTAGGAAAAAAGAAGAAAGACCCCACTACGGTTCATGTGGTGGGATAGCTAGCTAACATCATGATTGGGAAAGTGATTGTCCCTAAGTACAATGACCTAGGTAGTCCTATGGTAGAAGTTATAAATGGGATCCAAATAAAGAATGCTCTGATTGACTTGGGAGCAGCAATAAATGTAATGACTAAGGATATCCTACAACAACTAAATGTTGCAAGCATGAGACCTACTCCTACTGTCCTACAGATTGATGATAATTCTATTGTTAAGCTTTATGGTATATTAGAGGATCTTGTGGTAATTCTAGACTCATGGGAGTACCCAAAATATTTCATGATTCTCTCTCCTAAAGCCACACTAGGTGGGTATCCCATTATTCTTGGAAGGTAATGGTTAGCAACAACAAATGCATATATTGGATGCAGGATAGGAGACATGACCATTTTTTATGGAAAGACCACCAAAAATCTTACTCTTTATCCTCCTACTCAACCATCCCATGATGAGAATAATCTCGTATGGCCACATGTTGGTGAAGAGGCCGAGGAAGTTAATTTTGTGGTTCATCTTATGATCTTAGGTAGAATATTTTTCATGCAGCTTCAAGATGAAGATAAATTATTGGCTAACATCATTCAGAATCATTGTGAAGTGGAGGAAGTATCATATTTTCATTCTATTGTTCCATTCAAGACACTGATGCCTACTCTTCCTACAGTCGTTCTTCCTGCAGATGCACTTCTTGCGGCCACTCTTCCTGCAGCTGCTCTTCTTGCAACCAAACTTCATGTAGCAACAGGTATGTCCCATACATTGCTTCCATATGAACTCAAGGTATCATGTGTTGATGAAGCAACTATGATAGAGTTAACTACACAAGTACATGTGTCAGAAGGAGAATATATGAATATTAACAGCAAACTAAATGAAGAACAGTTGTTGGAAAACTTACTGAGGACCCACCAACATGAATTTTTGTGGGACTATCATGAGATGAAGGGACTGGACCCTAAGCTCTACACTCATAGAATTTATATTAGAGATGATTGCACCCCAGTTAGACAGCCACAAAGAAGAATCAACCCTGCACTAAGAGAAATTGTAAAAGGAGAGCTACAAAAATTTCTAGATGCAAGATTTATCTACCCCATTTTAGATAGCCAGTGGGTGTCTCCAATTGTGATTGTGCCCAAGAAAGGAGGGAAATGGTGAGTTTTTGTTGATTACAAGGAACTTAATGCTACCACCAAAAAGGACCATTTTCATTTACCCTTCATAGATCAAGTTTTGGACTCACTTGTAGGGAAACAATACTTTTCTTTTCTAGATGGCTTTAGTGGCTATAACCAGATCCAAATTTCACTTTAGGACCAGGAGAATACCACCTTTACCTATCTATGGGGGACCTATACCTACTCGGTACTCCCATTTGGCTTATGAAATAGACCTGCAACTTTTTAGAGAGTAGTCATTAGCATATTTTCAGACATCTCTCATGATTGCATAGAAATTTATATGGATGATTTCACCACCTATAGTGTTGATCTCAATGAGGCATTAGAGAATATTAGGAAAGTCCTATAGAGATGTGAAGATCACAATCTCTCTCTAAATAGTGAAAAAAAATTCATGATGATGTAGGAAGGTGTAGTTCTTGGACACTACATCTCTCACAAAGGAATTCCAAGTAGACCCTGCAAAAATTGAGGTAATCACAAATCTGCCCACACCTACAAAACAAAAATATGTTAGGATTTTCTTGGGACATGCAGGCTATTATTGGTGGTTCATCAAGGATTTTAGCAAAATAGCACCACCATTGTATACTCTTCTCACCAAAGATGTTGAATTTCAATGGACAGAAGACTGTGACAAAGCATTTTTTATTTGAAGATAGCTTTGACTCATGCTCCTATACTCAAAGGACCTAATTGGGAGCTTCCCTTTCACATCCATTCAAATGCATCAGACTATTCCATAGGACCATTTTTAGGACAAAAAGAAGGAGCTATTGAAAATGTCATTTATTTTGTCAGCAAAAACTTGCAAGGACCTAAATTCAACTATATAGTGACACAAAAAGAAATGTTGGCAATGATCTATGCCCTGAACAAATTTAGGCACTACATAATAGGCTATCAAATCTTTGTGCACACCGATCATATAGCCATTAGACATCTCATGAATAAACCCCTGATCGTCAGTAGGTTGGCAAGATGGTTATTGTTGATGCAAGAGTTTGAAACCATTGTGGATAAACCAGGGAAGGCCAATGTCGTTGCAGATTTTCTTTCAAGGCTGACTACATCAGAAGAAAATCAAGCCATAGATGACTCATTTTCTAACAAGAATCTATTCTCCATCAATGTGCAAACACCCTAGCATGTTGACATAGCTATTTATCTGGTCACAGGGAGAGTTCCTCGTCACTTCTCTCCAAAAGAGAGAAGGGTGCTCATTGTAAAATATTTTCCTTTTTCATGGATTGTTGGATGTTTGTTTTATACTAGACCAGACCATGTCATGAGGAGATGTGTTAGAGAAGATGAGACATATGATATTTTTCATGCATGCCACAACGAACCATACAGAGGACATTTTGCAGCCAAAAGGACAATAATGAAAATTTTGAACACAGGATATTACTACCCAACACTCCACAAGGATGCAAGAAGGTATACAAGAAAATGTGATCAATGCTAGAGGATGGGCAGACCAACCAAATATAATGAGATGCCATTCCCTTAGGTAGTACTCACTCCATTTGAAAAATGGGGACTAGATTTTGTGGGACCCATTGATCCTCCATTAAATGGTAAGTCTTATATCTTAGTTTGCATTTATTATGTAACTAAGTGGGTAGAATTTAAGGCCATGAAGCATGCAAGAGACAATAAGGTTGTTGAATTTCTTTACGAGGATATTTTCACAAGGTATGGAGTTCCAAGAGAGATAGTGGCTGATCAAGGATCTCAATTCACATCAACCCTTGTTGCAACACTGGTCTATGAGTACAGCATTGATGGGGTAGGGTTGGATGGAACACTCACTGTTCCATGCTCAAGGTCCTTGTTCCCAAGAACTCCTAGGTGACTCCACCTTCTCTACCTATAGGCCCTAATGCTTGTTAGGCACCCCTAGTCCTTCTGGCCAACCCTCCTATCAACTACATTCACTTAACCAAGTCAATCTTGGTGCTTTCTCTTCCATTCTTTCCTTAGCCCTTAATCTTCCTAAAGGCTAACTAGCTCTCCAAACCTCACTAACTTGTTGTAGGGGTGTGTGGTATCTTCTATGGCTTCAAAACCATCCCACTATGGTTCTTGATCAATCACAAGGCTTCATTTCTTCATTGCTTCCACCAAACCCTATTCTAGGGTTTAAGAAGGGCTACTAGCCCTTGAGCCCCTATTAGGCCTCTTAATCCAAGAGAATAGGCTAAATATCATTTCTACTTAATGAACACCACAAACTTCCAAAAAAGGACCCTGGCTCAATTTCCTACCTCTCCAAGATTTTTGGGGTTTTGGGCCTTCACAGACTGTACACAGGCATAACCCTGATTTTGTGAGAATTAGGGCTTTTTAGGCCACTTCTTGAATACACAGTGAACAGTCTGCTTCTTTCAGCCACCAAATGGACTGGTGAAGACTCTTGCTTCTTGAAAAGCCTTTGTAAGGCCTCCTTCAACTTCCACACACCCTAAGTTGCCAGAAAGTAAACACCCCTGCAACGTTAGTGACTATTTTGCACAATATTTCCTAACTGGGCATAGCCAAGCTCGCCTAGGAATAGACCTTTTGCATGATGTCTTGTCTCTTACAGAATCCTAAACCTAATTTATATACAAACATGGGGCCTAGCCACATTTCCCACAAGCACATACTTCCAATATGGTGGAAATGAAAACTAAAACCCCATTTGTTCACAGTTTACCAGTCAAAACAGCAATGAAGGAAGAACAAAGTATGTACAATAACACTTGCAAACGAGTAACCTGCTACCTAATGCTCAAACAATGATTCAAAGACAATTTCTTCATATTCTAAATTGTACAAATTTCCTTGATCAATCCATTAACCTGCTAAAACAGAAACAACAATAAAACAGGGAAAATACACAACAAAATATCACTACTTTCTCAATTTCAACTATTTGCAAACTCAAATGTTCTTCCAACCACCATTCTAGTTTGAGGACCACCTTTTAAAGGCTTCCAAGGTGGTTACCTCTCTATTGGTTGGACTAAACCAGCCTATTAGGCCAAAATTGCATAATTGCAACATTTTGGCTTTATTTCCCAAATTCTAGTGATTCCTAGTGAAACCAAATTGTGAAATTCACCCAATCTACCTTGAACTACTGAACCACATTCCTTCTAACATATCCTAACATCTTAAACACAAAACAAGGTGGTCAACATGACCTTGAAGTATAAAAACTCAAAATTGCTTCCTGGGCTTCCAAAATTGCCTAGTGTTTCCCAAATGCCTTCTAGGTGCTCCTGCACCATTCTCCCCCTCTCAGCCCAAACACTAAGGAATGGAAGGAGAGACCAATGCCAGGTCAATGCCAAAATTCTTGAACTGATATTCTTGTACCCATGTAGCTTATGATTCATGCTTGTTCTTCCACTTGATAAGGTGCTCCATGTACACCTTGTTCCTTGTAGACTTTTGCACCCTTTACTCCAAGATCTGCTCTACCTGAGGCTTCTCTTGATTAGGTAGGGGTACATTACTGATGTCCTTGAAGATCTCTTGACTATTCTGAACCTAATCACAGATTGTTCCCTTATACTTGATCAAATCAGCTATGTTGAAAACTGGTGAGATTCCTAGATCAGTAGGTAACTCCACCTCATATGCCTTCTTGCCATACTTGGCCAATATCTTGCATGGACCCACTCTCTTCATCTACAACTTGGTTGACATGCCCTTCTGCAACCTTGATTTGTTAAGGTGGACCATAACATAGTCCCCTACTTGAAATTGCACATCTTTCCTTGACATATCTACCTTCTCTTTCAATTTTCATATAGCCTCTGTGACTGTCTTCTTCACCTGCTCTTGAATCTCCTTCATGGTCTGACTGAAATCTTCTGCATGTCCACTCCTATGTTTCATAGCTCCAAGATCTTTGAGCTCACATATCCCTCTTGGGTGCATCCCATACACAATCTCAAAAGGACTCTTCCCTTTGGTTCGGTTCACACTGTCATTGTAAGCATACTCAGCTTGTGAGATAACCATGTCCCATGTCTGTCCGTACTCCTTAGTTAGGCACCTTAGAAGATTACCTAGCACCTTATTAACCACCTCTATTTGACCATCAGTCTGAGGATGGTAAGTTGATCCAAATGACATATTTGTACCCAATCTACTCCATAGAGTCTTCCAAAAGTGACTCATGAACTTCACATCCCTGTCTGAAACAATGCTCAAAGGCAATCCATGGATCCTTACAACCTCCTTGAAGAAAAGATGAGCTATGTAGCTAGCATCATGAATAGTTTTGCAGGGAATGAAATGACTCATCTTGCTAAATTTTTCCACTACTACATAAACACTGTCAAAACCAGTCTTGGTCTTAGGAATGCCTACCACAAAATCCATGCTCACACACTCCCATGGTCTGTTAGGAATGGGTAGGGGTTGATATAAACCAGCATTACTAGCTCCTCCCTTAGCTTTCATACACACAACACATTGTTCCACATACTTTCTAACATCTCTTGCCAACTTAGGCTAGTAATAGAATCTTTGCACTAGTTCTAAAGTCTTATTAATGCCAAAATGTCCACTAAGTCTGCCATTATGCTTTTCCTGAATCAAATTTTCCCTCATTGACCCTTTTGGAACACATAACTGATTTCCCTTAAACAATAACCCATTTTGCAATGTGTACTCTGAGTATTGTCTATGGAAATGGTTTTCAAAATTAGAACATACCTTATAGGCCTCTGAAAAGTCTTCATCTTCCCCATAGAGATCCTTGAAACTCTCTATGTCAATGCTCTTGAACTGTATCTCTTGCACTGTAAACAATCTCCTACTCAATGCATCTTGTTTAGCTGTCCCTTCTTGTGCTTGATGGTGAAGGTAAAAGCTTGGATGTATTCCATCCATTTCAAATGCCTATTACTCAACTTCTCTTGAGTGTTGATAAAACTAAGTGCCTGATTGTCAGTGAAGACTACAAACTCCTTGGGTAGAAGGTAATGCCTCCATTTCCTAAGTGACTGAACCAAAGCATAAAGTTCTAAGTCATAGGTTGAATACTTCTTCTTTGATTCATTGAGATTCTCACTAAAGAAGGCTATAGGCCTGCCCTCTTGACTTAGCACTCCTCCTACTACCACTCCACTTGCATCACATTCAACGGTGAACAACTTGTCAAAACTTGGTAATAGGAGAATAGGTTGAGTTGCCACCTCTTGTTTCAGTTTTTCAAACCCTTTCTCAACTTCTTGAGTCCACACAAACTTACTTTTTAAACCACCTCTGATTATATCTAAGACTGGTGCACATATACTACTAAAATTTCTTATGAATTTCCTATAAAATTGAGCCAATCCATGAAAACTTCTTACCTTAGTCCCTGTGGTTGGTGTAGGCCAGTTTAGGATGGCTTCCACCTTGCTTGGATCCATTTTCAATGATCCTTTGGACACTACAAAACCCAAATAGAATAGCTCTTGCTTAAAGAACTCACACTTCTCTATATTTATTGCTAACTTCTCTTCTTGCAACCTTCTAAGAACTTGCTCCACATGTTTCAGATGCTCTTCTTCTATCTTGTTGTATATGAGGATGTCATCAAGATACACTACCACAAATATCCCTGTAAAATCCTTAAGTACTTCATTCATGAGCCTCATGAATGTGCTAGGGGCATTAGAGAGGCCAAATAGCATCACTCTCCATTCATATAACCCATCATTTGTCTTAAATGTTGTCTTCCACTCGTCACCATCCTTAATTCTGATCTGATGGTATCCACTCTTGAGATCCAACTTAGTGAAGTACTGAGCTCCTCCAAGACAATCCATCAAGTCTTTAATTCTAGGAATAGGGAACCTATACCTAATTGTGATTCTATTTATTGCTCTAGAATCAGTGCATAACCTCCACTTACCTCCCTTCTTGGTTGCCAAAACCACTGGTACTGCACATGGGCTGATGCTCTTTTGAATCAATCCTTGATCCAACAATTCTTGTACTTGCCTAGCTACCTCTAGGTTCTAATCAGGTGTAAGCTTGTATGCTGCTTTGTTAGGTAATGAAGCTCCAGGTATGAAGTCAATTTGATGACTTATGGCTCTCTTTGGTGGTAGAGTTGCAGGTGTACCATCACTAACTATGCTTTTGTACTTGTCAAGTAATTTTTGAACTGCTTCTGGTAGGACTATCTTTTCAGCCTTATCTTCCTCTTTAGGTTGTAACATGACCACATATCCTTCACTCCCTTGATGTAGGTTGTTAAGGAACTCTTTACCACTGCTCAACATAATGTTTGGTGTCTTTGATTGTCCTTCTTCTTCTTCTGACAGTGACTACAACTTAAAAGTCTTCCCATCCTTCTTGAATGAGATGGTGTTCTCTTTCCCATCATATATGACACTTCTGTCATATTTCCATGGTCTTCCCAATAGTAGATGGCATGCATCCATGGGTAAAACATCACAAACTAACTTTTCCTTGTACCCTCCAATGGAAAACTCCACCGTTACTTGCTCATTCACTAAAACACTCTGCCCTTTGTTTAGCCATGTGACCTTGTAAGGGTTAGTATGGGGTACCTTCTCCAATTTAAGTTTCATTACTTCCTCCTCTGAGATTATATTATCTATTGAACCTAAATCTACTATGACCTTGCATACTTTTCCAAGTATCTTGCACCTTACTCTAAATAGTGCTCTTCTCTGTTTTGGTTCTTCCTTGACTGGTTGTCTGATCAAAACTCTATTGAACATCAGATTCTCTTCTACCTTAGATTCAATATGACTGACTTCAGATGCCTTAGGACTCATGGTGTCCTCTTGTGCATAAGCCACTCTCTTTTCATTGCTTGATGAAGATGCTTTCTCCGAGCACCTATAAGCAAGATGACCTACTTGACTACAATGGTAGCATTTCATGTTTGCAAAATATGAATTGCCCCTGCCTGCTCCTCTTCCTCTGTTTGAACCTCCTTGGGGTCCTCTACCTCTATTATACCCTCCTCTTGAAGGTGTTTCATTGTCATGATCTGTGGTTTTAAACTCTCCTTGGTTTCTTTGGTCATTGCCTCTACCTTGGTAGCCACCATGCTGTCCTCTTTGATCTCTTTGATCCATGCCTTTACCTCTGCCCTTAGAAGCCTGATCTTGCTTCCTCTTGCTTCTTTCCTCAATCTTTATGGCCAACTGATAGCATTGGTGTACTGTCTTAGGACTTAAAAGAGCCATCTCCTCTTGAATGTTCCACTTCAAGCCATTAAGGTATCTAGCCACCTTGAGACTCTCATCCTCTGTCACATTAGACCTCATGCAAAGTTTTTGACACTCCTCAGTGTAAGTGTTTACATATTGGTCTCTTTGCCTTAGGCTTTGTCTCTTCTTATGTAATTGAATCTCATAGTCATATTGCATGTATGCTTCTCTTACTTTGGCAACCATTCCCTTCCAAGTTGATATAGGCTGCTTGCCTTCCTTTTCCCTCTCTATCTGAATGAATTTACATCATGTCAAGGTAGAACCTCTTAGTCTTGATTTGGCCACCTTTACCTTCTATGCTTCAGTGACTCCATCACACTCAAAATGGTTTTCCATTCCTTCTATCCAGTCCATGATTAGATCAGCTTCCATTTTCCCACTAAATAGTGGTATTCCTTCAAGTCCTTTTCCACTCAAATCCTTCAATGCCTTCAAGAAAGGTTCCTCTTTCAAAACAGGGTCAGGTTCAGGGGTCTTGTCTTCCTCTGCAACCTCTTCTTCCTTTGGTATCCTTCCTTCAAATTGTGCAGTCCTCACTACTTGTTCAAGTTGGGATATCCTTTCCTTCAATTGCCTATTATCTTCCTCCTACTCTTCAACCATCTTGGCAAATTGTGCATTTTTCACCATGACGATAGTATCACTTGACTCAACCTCTGACATATATCACTCTTTCCTAAATCTTTAACTTGCTCTGATACCAATCTGATGGGGTAGGGTTAGATGGAACACTCACTGTTCCATGCTCAGGGTCCTTGTTCCCAAGAACTCCTAGGTGACTCCACCTTCTCTACCTATAGGCCCTAATGCTTGTTAGGAACCCCTAGTCCTTCTATCCAACCCTCCTATCAACTACATTCACTTAACCAAGTCAATCTTGGTGCTTTCTCCTCCATTCTTTCCTTAGCCCTTAATCTTCCTAAAGGCTAACTAGCTCTCCAAACCTCACTAACTTGTTACAGGGGCATGTGGTATCTTCTATGGCTTCAAAACCATCCCACTATGGTTCTTTATCAATCACAAGGCTTCATTTCTTCATTGCTTCCACCAAACCCTATTCTAGGGTTTAAGAAGGGCTACTAGCCCTTGAGCCCCTATTAGGCCTCTTAACCCGAGAGAATAGGCTAAATCTCATTTTTGCTTAATGAACACCACAAACTTCCAAAAAAGGACCCTAGCTCAATTTCCTACCTCTCCAAGATTTTTGGGGTTTTGGGCCTTCACAGACCGTACACAGGCGTAACCCTGATTTTGTGAGAATTAGGGATTTTTAGGCCACTTCTTGAATACACAGTGAATAGTCTGCTTCTTTCAGCCACCAAATGGGCTGGTGAAGACTCCTGCTTCCTGCCAAGCCTTTGTAAGGCCTCCTTCAACTTCCACACACCCTGAGTTGCTAGAAAGTAAACACCCCTGCAACATTAGTGACTATTTTGCACTGTCTTTCCTAACCGGGCATAGCCAAGCTCACCTAGGAATAGACCTTTTGCATGATGCCTTGTCTCTTACAGAATCCTAAACCTAATTTATATATAGACATGGGGCCTAGCCACATTTCCCACAAGCACATACTTCCAGTATGGTGGAAATGCAAACTAAAACCCCATTTGTTCACAGTTTACCAATCAAAACAGCAATGAAGGAAAAACAAAGTATGTACAATAACACTTGCAAACGAGTAACCTGCTACCTACTGCTCAAACAATGATTCAAAGACAATTTCTCCATATTCTAAATTGTACAAATTTCCTTGATCAATCCATTAACCTGCTAAAACTGAAACAACAATAAAATAGGGAAAATACACAACAAAATATCACTACTTTCTCAATTTCAACTATTTGCAAACTGAAATGTTCTTCCAACCACCATTCCAGTTTGAGGACCACCTTTTAAAGGCTTCCAATGTGGTTACCTCTCTATTGATCGGACTTAACTAGCCTAGTAGGCCAAAATTGCATAATTGCAACATTTTGGCTTTATATCCCAAATTATAGTGATTCCTAGTGAAACCAAATTGTGAAATTCACCCAATCTACCTTGAACTACTGAACTACATTCCTTCTAACATATCCTAACATATTAAACACAAAACAAGGTAGTCAACATGACCTTGAAGTATAAAAACTCAAAATTGCTTCCTAGGCTTCCAAAATTGCCTAGTGTTTCCCAAATGCCTTCTAGGTGCTCCTGCACCAAGCATAAGACACGAGAAGTCTACTCCTTATCACCCCCATGCCAATGGCCAAGTTGAGGTGACTAACAAGGAGATTGAAGCCATCCTGACCAAAAAGTGGTCGTTCATAAAAAGGATTGGGTAAAGAGGCTACCAAAAGTTGTTTAAGCCTATAAGACAACCTAGAAGACAAATACATGCTTCACTCCTTTTGAGTTGTTGTATGGAAAAAAAGCCATGATGCCTATTGAATTTGAACATAAGACTCTTAGGACTACAATAGACTTGGGGATGGATATATCTGAGGCACAAAGAGAAAGAATCCTGCAGCTGAATGTTTTAGATGAGATGAGTAGAGTAGCCTTGCATCACACAAAGGTAGTATAGAATTAGAGAATCAAGTGGTATGATAAATTCATCAAGGACAAGAAATTCCAACCAATATATTAGGCATTGCTCTATGATTCAAGATATCAAGATAATGCAAGAAAATTAAAAACAAGATGGCTAGGACCATATGAGGTTGTTGAAGTATACCCCAATGGTGTTGTTCAGCTCACTACTATTGACCCAATCAGATTTAAGTTGCTTGTGAATGGTCATTGCTTCAAATTGTATCACAATCCAACTTCTAAAGAGGAGTTAATGTAGGAATTCACTCAGCATGTAACACCCGAGCTTCTTGCAGCTGAGGGAAGTGGACCTAGTTTCCCTCCTTCTGGCTAATTAAGGTATCTACTTGTCATAATAAAGACTTCCACTTCTATGGGAGTCCACTTCTTCACCCATCCATTCATCCTCCCATCCATCTCCACCTTTCTCTCTTCCATCACTTCACTTCATTCCACCTCATTTTCATTAATTTCTCAACTTATTTCTTAAAAGGTGATCGGTACTTTCTCCACAATCTTTGCAATGAACCTTTGACAAATCCAGGTATGTGCACATTAATTGTTATCTTTTAATTGTCTTTAGTGCATTCATTTAATTGTTGTGAATTAATATGGGCATTCACCATAGCATGTCATTATTTTGTGTCCCTATCAAATCATCCTTACCACCTCGTATGTGAGGACACATGCTCAAATTTAGGTTGGGGGGGAAGATGTGAGTACTTTTCCCATGTGTCAGTCCATATTGGTCTACGTCAGCAAGTTTAAATTGAGCCAATTTGAGTTTTGAGTAAGATGGCGACTTGTACATGTGAGGTGACACCAACCGCCACTGCCATTTTTCTCCATCATAACCTTCCTTTATTATTCATTCACTACCATTATTGATCCTGTCATAATCTTAAGTCATCAAAAGGTAAAACAAAAAAGGAAAATTCAAGCAACATTAGCATTGGAAATTTGGTAGTATTGCAAGAAGGAAAATTTGTAGAGTGATTGTTGATTGTAGACAATGGGAGCTGGGTTAATCAGAAATGAACCCATAGTTCATGACATATTACTGTAGGATGCACCTTCATAAGTTGAATTCAGAAACTATGACTGGTTAGACCATTTCATGAAGCTGAATGGTTTCAATGAAGACATTGCAGTAGAATTTTCCCAAACATTGTCTAATGGAAAATCCATGGTAAAAGGGCTAGAAGTATTGGCTATTATAGAAAGAATTGCAGAGGTTATAGGGTTTCCTGCCAATGATGAAAATTACCTTGCTTCCAAAGATGTCAAGTCGGCTAGGGCTGAATTTATAGAACCTGGTGACCCTCCATTGAGCATGGACAAACAAGGTGCAAAAAAGAACCTCTCTACCCAATCCATGGAAGCAAGTAGTTGTTCATGTCATAAAATAGATCATCTGTGAAGGACACCAGTCAAATCTACATTTTGTGCAATTTAAACTCTTGAATCACATGAGGCATGGGAGGAGGATGAATGTGTCGAACGTTCTTTACCACCTTCTTTCAATCATGGAAGACAAGACTCAAAAAGGTAGGGACAATTCCATTTCCCACCATTGTTTGATTAAATTGTTTTTGATAAAAGGATAAATAGGTGTTGAATGGACCCAAAACCATCAAGTTTTGAAGGGACTCGAAACCCAAACAAGGATGGCAAGGCTACCTAAAGAGAAGTCAAAAAATACCCCCAATAGAATAAAGACAAACCAGCATCCAAAACCAGCTGCCCAACACAGCACCAAGATTTTACATGGATCTTGAACCCATTGGTTTTGACGAGACCAACAACCCAATACAACTAGGTTTAGGAAGGGACCTTAAACCAAAGAGAGAAGATTGCAACAACTAGGCCATAGCGTACCAATCACTCAAGAAGATTAGTCTTTCTATTCCATTGGCAGAGACTTCTAAGTCATAGGTCTACAGAAGCAGAGTCCCACAAGTAGACAAAGCCTTTCCCAACAAAATTCCCTCTCCACCTCTATAGGAGAGGTCATTACAAGAACCCGAGGCACCAAATGTGTTCCTTAAAAACCATTTGCTCTCTCCACCTCTATAGGAGACAAAACTCAGCCCTTCCAACCCACCATAGCCCCAACACCCCTACAAACCACCATTCCACCTCAATAGAAATGGGAATCCCCTCAATGGGAAAAGCAAGAGGAGACCTTCATCCATAGAATACACCTCAACCTAAGAGGGAGAGGGATCCACCTCCAAATGAGAGCTCTTCACCTCAAAAGAAGACCTAGTATTCAGAGAGAAGGAGGACCAAAGCAAGCAACTGCAATAGCAACATCTGGGTCTTCAAAATAATCTCTGAAAACCACCCAGCCCTCCAAACCTTCATCATTGAACAAAACTAATACAACACCAAATATATACCCACTGAAGGGTCCAACCAAAACACCAACCCCCAGACACCATCAAGGAATAACAAGGTACATGGGGGACAAACCTTGGATAAGGGATTAAGAAAAAAACCTTTTCTCATCAAGAAAGAATCTTGATAACACAAGCGGAGGCCCACACAAAACCCAACAAAGCATAGGGAAGAAAATAACCAAATTTAAGTGGCATAACCACTCCACCAAATGGGCTAGCAACCCAAAATAGTCTCCAAACTAGGATAGAAGGCAATGAAATCCACCTGCCATTTGGAAACCACAACTGTGTCAGAAAAATCCCCAAGAAAGAGCCACCAAACAAAGAATGTGCAGAAGCAAAGAACACCCTAGAAGAAGTGGGAAGAAGAAAGGGCCAAAAAATAAAGCCCCTAAGCCATCCTACTACTGCGAACAGAACTAGAAATGAGCCCCTTCTTCTGCCCAAAAACTCCAAGGAAGCCCCAACAACCCCACACTCCCTACTAAAAGGTAACCACAACTATGCTGGAAAAACCAAAGAGCCCCCAAATAGAGAATGCACAGAAGCAACACACACCCTAGAAGAAGTGAGAAGAAGAGAGAGCCAAAAAATAAATCCACCAATCCTTCCTACTACACCAAGCAGAACCAGAGATAAGCCCCTTTTTCAACCCATAAACTTCAAGGAATCCCATTCAACCCCACACTCCCTATAGGGAGCAGCAAAGCCAACTAGCACTAGAAAACACAAAGGGCAATAAACTTTCCCACCAACACCCAGCCACAACATCACCAAGAGAAACATAACCAAAACCATTATTCTACCAAAGGAACATAGAAGAAGCTGAGACAATCATAGAAGCCCTCAGATAGCCAAATGATGAGTTCTCCTAGTCAGGGTAGAAATAGCTTCCACACATCCCTATAGAAAAAAATCTCACAGCAAAACCCCCTAATAGGAAAATGGAGCCATAAAGGAATAGGGGTCAAAGTGAAAGAATAGGACAAACCTTCATGGGTTCAAAAACCTCCAACAGATTGGGAGAACTCGTCATTTGATTAAATTACATTAGTTGAGAAGTCTCTACATGATGTATCTGAGATGACTTGGGAAGAATTCATAAATATTGATCAAATTAGACTAGAGCATTTGTGACCTATGGTTTTACCTCAACCCCGTAGGTCTAGCAAGAGATTGAGCATGGCTGAAGCCACTCTTGGTGCTTCAACCTCTAGCATAGGCCCTAGTGCAAACCCTCATACAGTAGAACATACCATAGAAATTAGCTCTTCTAAGACAGAGCACTCAAACAAAGAAATTTCCTCCCTAGATTCTAATGATAATGTTCCACTTGGAATCCTAATGAAAACTAGGGCACATAAATGAGAAATAGAAATAAGAAAAGGAAAATCTAAAAAGTAGCCAGCAAAAAAAGAAGTACCAAGCTCTAGGAAGCAGAAGGCTGACATTGTTCATCTTGTAGCCAAAGAAAAATGTGAAAGACCTCCAAGGAAATCAAGACCATTTGGGCCAGCCTTTGATATGCCTCTGTAGGAAAGCCCTAAGTCTAGAGAAATATCACAGGGGGACATAGAAGCTCCAATGGGGTAGGTGAATGTTGAGGAAGAGGATATATTTGAGAAACCAACAAACATAACATTGGCAGATCTTATTGATATTGCAAAACAAGTTGAGAATCAAGGGTATGAGGGAAATCAGGATTTCTTGCAGCAAGGGATCCTGTAGCATGAGCAAAAATAGGAACAAGAGGCCCTGTAACTAGAATTGATAGAACAACCCTTGACCTATTGGAGAACCAACAAAACCTTATGTTGGGGGGATGATGGGTCTAGTTTATGGTTTAATTTTGGTAGAATTTATTATCTATTTGTTGAAATTGTCATGGACCTTGATGTTTGAATGTTGATATTTCCTTGAAACCATAGACATTGGGCCTAATTTTATCTCTACAAATCTTTAATGACATTGACATGTTATATGAACTATCTGTGTTAATTTTACATGTGGATTAATGAATGTTCTTTAAGATAGTTACAGATATGCAATTATTGTGCATACTAATATTGCCATGCAAATATGATTCGAGTCCACTAGATTGAGAAGATTCCACCATTTGGTCATTCACCATAACAGTTAATAAAGTGGTCATGCAAAGGTCAACGAAGGGAATCATTCAAACAGGTTGACGGTGGGAGATTCTTCATGCAAACCGAGTTGTAACCACCTTGTAAATGATCTTTATTATTTTTGAGAAAATATAGGCATTATTGTTGTGCTAAATCTACGTTGAGGTAGGAATGTCTTACCAGATTCCATGCACACGTAACCGCCTCTCCACTTTCTCTACTTTCCCTAAAATGGCATCCTCCCAATTTGTGGAGTTGACTGCCTTGATGATGTACTTGGATTCTCATTCTCAGGAGGTTGTGTGATTTGATGATGTGCTTGCATTATTTTTTTTCAGCAATACATTTACACTACTCTATTGTAATCATGTTTTCTAATGAATAAGATGAATTTATAAGTCTATGCATCTGAGCTTGCATTAGTTTTAGAGGATACTCATCTAAGGGGACCCACTTGGTGAGCATTCCATCCTTATTTTAGTTTAGTTATTATTATTTTTTCAGTAATTAGTTAAGAACCTGGCATTGACTATTCTTGCAACCATTAGAATTCCATTCTGTGATTGTTCTTGCAACCAAAGTAGATAGAGTAGTTTCCTATTTGTTTGCTCAATTTTTTGTTTGTGTCATGCATTTCAACTTAGCATAGTTGTTGGTTGATGTTCAACACTTATGTTATTTCTTTCCAAGTAATTTACCTTTGGCATTATGTTTTTCTTAGTTTTAGAATGAATATGTCTACTTTGGATCTTTAGTGAACATACTATGCTGACCCATTTCAAGTTCACATTCCTGGGTTGACAAGTTAAATGCACCTTCATGATGATTGAATGGATATTCAATTTAGATGTCCAATCTCTGAATCATAGTTGTAAGGGCTTAGTTGTTAGATCATTGTAGGAGGCCAATGAGGAGAACCAACAAAATAAATGCAACCAAGTCTCACAAGAGACCATGCACATATGGAGGCATTGTTGACCAAGGGTGAACGAGGTGTCATGTCATTAGTCAGGCATGGCGTCCTCACTATTTTGTCCAAATTTTACTTGAAATAAGATGCATATTAATTGCAAATTTTGGGTGCTTGAGAAGAAATAAATTAAGAGGGATGGTTTTAGAGAAGGAAACACGTGAAGGTATTGTCAACCATTAATGCTAGCAATAGGAAGAATGGCATACCTTCATTACTTTCCACTCATGTCTATATATATTCAAAGGTTTTGGAAATAGAAAAAGGTGAGAGCATAATGAAAATGATGGGTTGTAGGAGCTGTCGAAATATTGCAAGATGAAATTCAGTTTGGCACATAAAAAAAAGAGATCTCAATCTTTCATTAACCTCACAAAAGAGGCATTTTGAGAAAAATGGAGGAAGAGGGCACCAAAAATCGCATAGGGGAGAGAGAGCATAGGTTGATAATAGAAATGGAAATCATGGGAGAGGAGGAAGGCTAAGGGAAGGTGTAGAAGACATTTTGGGATTGTGATTACAAAGAAAATGTGAAGGGAGAAAGTGTGAAGGTGTGCTATTTTTTTGAGAAATGATTTTTGGAGAGATCAGTTGGATAGAAGGTAGGAGAAAGAATAAAAATGCTGAGAAAGGCAAGGAAGAATGTGAGAAGCAAGAACAGAGAGAAAGCATGAGAGGAGGAGAGCACATGAATTGGTTATGGCATCCATCAAACATAAAGGATTGAGGAATTTTAGATGTAGAGACGCCATAGAATGGGAGACAATGGTAGAGGAAACACAAGCAATGAAACTGAAGGAGCAGTGTCAAACCAATAACAGGGTAGATTTGAATGTCTACTTCAAAATGTCATCAATTTTGTCCCTTAGAGCTGAGTACATTTCTTCCCATTTACTACATTGAGATAGCATTTTTTTTTTTGCAATATCAACTCCCACAACTAAAATAAATTTGATATAGTTGATTTGAGCTTAAAATGTAGGGAGTTGCATTGGTATTTCTTAATGATAAAAAAAATGTCAACTTAAGAGACAATGTGATAAGAGTGGTAAGCCACCTTGTGATCAACATGACTATATTAATGGGACCTAAATTGAAGTTGATAAAAGGAATTTTAAATTAGGAATGCATCTAACTCTAAAGGTAAATTAGAGTTATGATAGGAGCTTTAATTTATAATTGCATGCCACTAGAACCACACTACATTGAGCATATTCTTAATGTTACAAATTGACACTTTTCAACCCACTTTAGATTTAGGGGCAAGGGTATAAGTACTTATCAAACAAGAGACAAGTGTTGTATAATTTGATGATGTTGTTCAGAATGAGTTAACTATTCATAATCATACTATATAACATCTTTTGGTATTTTATTGCTTACAAATAAGGTTATATTTAGTTATATGTTGTAAGAGTAAATATTATATTAAATTGTGAGCTAGACTATTTTGGAAGTATGGGGTTTCACCAAAAGGTAAATAAATTAACAATATATTATTATTGGAAGCATATCTTCAGATGATGATTCGATGGATATAGTGTTGTCAAGTACTATCTAGAATTGACTTGTGTATTAACTCTTCTTAGAGCTAGTTTATAACTATTGTGTTATTTCCTTCAAAGTTTCAATAATGTGTGTATGGATTTAGGGAGGAATATGTGTGTTCTAATTGAGATTTATGTCATTATGAATCTTGGCCATAGTATAGAATAATATAATGTGAATTGATTTTGAGAATTAATACCATCATTATTAGAAAACTTACCTTAAATTGATATTAATTCTTCCAGGTTATCCTCATACATGTGTGTTCAAAGGATTTGTCAGAAGTATAATATAGTGACCCTCAAGATATTAAGAACCAATACCCTTGTGATATCTAAGATCACCGGATCTCATTCTAGTTCTATATAAAACTCCAGATCTCTAGATCACCAAAGGCTATACAATATCCTTTATAGGTAAGCATAAGATGGCAATGGATCCTAGACCAAATCATTAGTTACAAGATAATCTTATAAAAGGAAACACAAATCATGCATGATCAATAAGAGCATTGACACTTAGTTGCTTCCATGATAATGTTTTATATGACTACATGATGTCTATCAATCTCTTAGATATGAGAACCTTGACATTAGAATTATTATTATACTTATAATGAATCGTAATATAATTGTATACTAAATGGAAGGAAACTATTGTTAATTTGACAATGTGGTTGAGATCAAGTTATGAGATAAATCCTATGTAGCATCTCTTGATACCTTACTAATGATCATTGAGGTCAGTTTTAGACCAAATGACAAGTATGAACAAATTGTCTAGTCATTTAACTAGACTACTATAAGAATATAGGGTGCAACATAAGGTAAAGGAATTTAGAAGATCAAGAGTATTATTGGTAATATTATTAATGGGATTATATTTACATATATATTGGTCTATTGGACATAGTGTTTCCAAAATTCTTAAGTAGGATTTGGGCAATTATAACTTAAAATAAGCTTATAATACTCTTGGTTTTCCTTCAAAGATAATTTTTAACCCTTTGGGTACACAAACCTCAATATGGAATCTAATATGTAAATTGAAATGGAAGTTATTTCCCATGGATATATGTGAACCAAGGTAATTTCATGTTGAATAATAAACCTATCCCCTATGTTGATAAGATGAAACCAAGGATGTTCAAGTTGGTTTATGAATAATAATGGTTAGAGTTTAATTTAGGTTTTTGATATCAGGTTAAAGGGAAGTTTTATAGTATGGGATGTTAAATTATATACTTATTTATGTTTTCCTAACCACTAATAACTATTATTAGTTGGAGGGAACCAAAACCTTGGTCAAGGGAACTTGTGTGTGTGGGTCCTTTGAGAGACCTTGTTAGGAGAACTATGTGTGACTTTGACCCATTTGGAAGTGAGAACGTAAGCGGTCCTTGGGTGAAGGATGCCTTTGTGACCTCAAGTCCATAGGGAGAAGATCTAGGGGGATAAATCCTAGATTTTGGGGTTATTCCCAATTGGTTTGACCTTCTCTCTTTAGTAGGCTTCAAATGAGGCCAAATGGGTACTAGATGGTTATGAAAGAAAACTTGATAACTTGTATTCTATATAGAAGGTGTGTCTGAATAGTAAGGTAAAGGAAATGAATGAATTGGGCTATTTGATGGTGGTTACTTGTTGAGTTGAGCTCACCTCATGTTGGTACTAAGTGAATTCTTTTATGTATTATGAATATTAGCATCATACTTAAATGACTATGTATAGGCTTCTAATTTTTCCGATTGTTATCTACTTAGTCTATGCTAAGAACCTATCTTCCAGTTATAGTGCTAAGCATGGTTCAAGGAGTAGTACTATTATGCTCGGGATTGACAAGTGTCTAGAGGCAATACTATGCTTGAGATGGATAGTAGTCAAGGAGCAGTACTATTATACTTAGGATTGACAAGTGTCTATGTCTAGTACTATGCTCAATATGGATAGTAGTCAAGGAGTAGTACTATTATGCTCGGGATTGACAAGTGTCTATGGGTAGTACTATGCTCAATATGGATAGTAGTCAAGGAGCAATACTATTATGCTTGAGATTGACAAGTGTCTAGAGGCAGTACTATGCTCGAGATGGATAGTAGTCAAGGAGCAGTATTATTATGCTTAAGATTGACATGTGTCTAGGGGTAGTACTATGCTCAAGATGGACAGTAGTCAAGGAGTAATACTATTATGCTTAGTATTGAAAAGTGTCTAGGGGTAGTACTATGCTCAAGATGGATAGTAGTCAAGGATCAATCTATGCCAGTGATGGGTAACCTTGGTTGCTTAGTCATCTAATGGACTACAGGGAAGATAGTTTCTAGTGAAGAATAGGTAGGTAATAGTTAGACCAACCTCATAGCATAGTTTTGGGAATATCTTGATGTGAAATGGTATACTTGACCAGAGAAAAGGATGGGACCCACAATGTAGTGCACAATGCACCGATATTCCTTTTCTATCTAGGATGCACTAAGGACAAGTGTGTGTTAGCCAAGGTGAATGTGATATGTATGATTTAGTCTCTATTGTACTTATGATGTACATATGATCCCCTCACTAATGTATTTGTGATGTAAGATGGACCTACCCATTTTGTATAGGTGATGTATGCTTGAGCTCGTCATGGATGTACTTGTGATGTACACATGAACTCGTCACCATTGTATTTATGGCATGCATATGATTCAATCACTATAGTACTGGATATTTACTTGTGAGTTAGTCATGGATGTACTTGTGATGCACACATGAACTCTTCATCCTTGTATTTGTGATGTATGTTGGAGTTAGTCACTTGTATATGTGGCGTATGCAAAAATCGGTCACTTTGTATTAGCGATGTGTATGAGCTAGTCACCTTGTGTATATCTGATATATGCTCAAGTCACTCCCTATGGGAATTGGGGGGATATGAAAAGATATGACCCTTGTGTATTTGTGTATGATTACACACTACTAATTGGTAATGTTTGGTGGAATTATAACTTGGTGGTGATTTGATATCATTACGTTATAATTGGCTAAGTTGATAGCTTACATGTACTTAATAAATATTCATGGGTTAAAAATGATATTAGAGATCTCATGCAAGAGGAGAGATTGGTCTCCCTTTAACCTTGGTTGGTGAACTATGAAGCCTCTGATTTCCTATGAAGGAATACATAGGCAGGGTCATCAAGAATGAACCCTTGAGGCTTAGGTCTAGGCCTAGAAATGAATTTAATCTTAGGAGCTTACTACTCCTATGTGTACGTATATAAGTGGTGAAGTTGGGTTGATGACACCATGATGAATGGATAAGTGTTGAAGATAACACCTCTAAATTTTTGCATAGAAGATGCTCAGTTGAATAAGTTGGTATTTGTTCTGAATTGAACTAGAAAAAAATTGGTAGCAATCAAGGGGCAGTTGTTACAGACCTATTCGTCAAATCGTGACCCCAAACTTTGTATCCTCAACCCTTGATCATTGACTTTGGACCCCAAAACCTTTAAACCACTTGACCTTGGTTAATGGATCTCAAACCTTGAAATTTAGACTCTAGAATGTACAAAAAGGACCTAGATGTTACTTGAAACCAAACCTTAAGCTCTAAACATATGATCTTAAAATTTGTAGCCTACAGTTAGGAAATTGGATCCTAGATCCTTAGATATTAAATTTGGATGGTGTCATGACCATTCATGGCCAATCTGATTAGGCATCATAAATGGAACCCTTAAATGAATCTTCTATTGTAGTTATTCTTTTTTTTCCAAACATTTGCAAGCCCCCTCACAAGGGTAGGTATGTACTTTAAAATTAAGTTTAAAATCTAGATGTATTCATAAAATTACTCATTGGTTTTCTTGGTCTTCAATTAATTATCACATAATCACTTGCACATCAACTTCCAAGACCTAACTGATTCCTAGAGTTCCTAGTGTTGGAAAACCTAGGTTGTGATACCAAATGTTATGCCCATCATGAACACAACACAATTTTTTTAAAGAATTAATTAAGTCCATTGATGTTAAGCCTCACATGATGATAATGTGAGTAGATGTTAGTGAGCTTAATTCTTTTAATTTTTATTTTTTGTGGTGTGTTCATGATGGGTGTGACAAATGGACTTTGGACTCATGCACCATGGAACCTAGACCAACATATCATATACCATAAACCCTCCATCTTGGACTCATGTACCATAAACTTTGGAGTAAGAATTATTTTATGTAGCTTCGACCTTGAACATTTGTTCCTTGAATCTTTGACACACTAGAACAATCTTGGAATTTGGGGCCTCAAACCTTAGACCATAGAACTTGGACGCTATTGTCTCTCTCTCCATATATCTTACCTCATTATTTTTGTTCCTCATGTTTCTCTATATGTATTTCTTTATTTTTTCTTTATTTCTAAGATCCCTCTCTCTCTCCCACCCTTCAATTTCTCTTTATTTCTTATAACCTTAATTTCTATTTGTGTTTTAGTATACATATTTCACTTTTAACCTTTTTTTTTATTATCTTCTTTCTTTTTGTATTTGTTTCTCTTTATAATTGCAGATATTGTCTTTTTTGTCTCTTTTTATTTCTATATTCAATTACTTTTTAATTATGTTTACCATCTATTTCTTATTTATTTACCATTTTCTCCCTTTCCCTCTCTACCTTTTTTCTTATGTTCTCTCATTATTCCCCCCTTTATTTCTCTTTTTCAAGCTCTTTCTTTATTTCTTTCTATTTTCTTTCATCACCTTTTTCTTTGGTTTTTTCTATCTTTCTTTAATTTTTCTCTTTAAATTTTTTGTTTCCTTTGTTTCTCACTATTCCTATTTTGTTCCTTATTTTTTTCATTTCTCTCACTCTCTTATCTCTTTTTAATGTCATTCATATTTTTATTTCATAATTCCTATCCTTTTTTGCCTCTTTTATTTTCTCTTCCTTTGAGCATATTATTGTATTTTACTTTCTATTTATGTAATAAATTATTTGTCCATCTTTATTTTTCTTTGCATGACTCTTTTTATTGATAGATAAGAGAGTAGTTATATATTAATATTTTCAAAAATTAAATAGTTTGTCCATAGGGGCATAAGATTTTTACTCTTTTCTAGTCTTTGTAACAAAGCCCCCTACCCAGAAACACCCACCAGATTGTATAGATGAAGACTCAAAAATTAACCATGTAGGGTCATGCTTTCATTTATTAGTATAAAAGGAGACTAACATATACAAAACCTATTAGCACTATAGAACTACATAACTGTAATTAATTTGTCACTCTAAACATATATAGAACATATTAGCACTAGAGAGCTTCATAACTATAATTAATTTGTCACTCTATGATAGATATGTCGATGAGTTGTTTGACCAAAATCCCATCAACTCCCATATTTGAAAGATTGTCCACCTCATGATTGCCTTCTCTTAATGTATGATCTATAGTGTAATTCTTGAAACCTTTTAGTAACTTCAATGTGCTTTCTAACAACACCCCAAGTTTCCAATTTAGAATTTGACCAATATGAAGGGAATTTATGACCACTGTTGAATCCCCTTCAACCACTATATTGGATAATTTTAATTCTACACAAATTTTGATTCCAATAAAAGCGGCTTGCATTTCAACTGCATTGTTGGTACCAATGGATAACGACTTCATTAATCTTCCTACAACTATAATGCTCCAATCCCTAACATTACATCTAGCTCCAGAGCATCCAAGGTTGCCTCTAAACACCCTCCCAAAGTTGACCTTATACCAACCCTTTTCAGGAGGATGTCACTTCATGTTTTTCCTTTCCTCCTATTTTTTTAGGCCACCTTCACCCACAAATGTAGGAACCTTAAGTCCATTCTAGTTTTATCTCATGATAGCATCCCAACTAGAAAAGTTGGCCTTTTTCCTACCTAAATTCTTGATTCTTGATTGGGTCACCTCCACTATACTTTCTTCCACCATGTTAAGAAAGGAGAGAATGGGAAACTCTTCATTTTGAAAGATATGTTGATTCCTTTCCTTCTAGAATTCCCAAAGAAGTATTGAAGGACTCATCAGCCAAAGGCCAAAAAACAATGCATTTTTTTGAGGATAGGCCACCCTTTGAACATGCTAAAAATGTTGCACAGGAAGGCAGTAGACCATTGCAACTTGGCACATAACCACCACCAACATCTTGAGGTGAAAGGGCAGTTTAGGAAAAGATGATCACTGAATTCTTCATCTTGTTTACATAATACACATCTGGATGGGCCACTATAACCCATTTTCTTGAACCTATCAATAGTTAAAAATCTACCTTGTATTGCATCCCAAGAAAAAATACCCGTCTTAGGAAGGAAATTATTATTCCAACATAGGTCACCAGGTAGACTTGATTCTATTTTTGTTGTTTTACGAGTAGCTTGTAACCTTCATGTGCATTGTAGTCTCCAAAAGAAGTTTTGTGCCATCTCAGCATGTCTTTACCTTCTCTTATAAATATTAACCTATTGATCAATACTTCTTCATATACAAAGGCCACCTCATTACTTAAGCCTAACACCCTTACACTTTTCCATTGCAACTCATGATAACCATTTACAAAGGAGTAGCATAGATAGTCCCTTACATGACTGCCCCACTATTATTTTTTCATTGCCATTGCCTGCATAAGATCACCTTTATTTATCAATTTTTTGTAGCCACCCCATGAGTCTTCCTAGAAGAGGGTCAAACTCCCATCTCTTATATCCTAGGTGAGATGATCTGAGATTAAATCTCTATTGTTACATTGAAAATTCCATATTCTTTAACCCTTGGGGAGTGTTCTTAAGGTAAAGATACTTGTTTCTCCTTCCTCCAAATACTTTTATTTCATTATTTTCATCCACTTAAGGTCTTTCCTCACATACAGCCTCCAAACCAGCTTTGCTCCCAGAGCCTTGTTCTATAAAATCAATCTTTCAATCCTACACCATCTACCTCCCTTGATTTGCATATCTTATCCCAACTTATTAGAGGAAACTTCCTTTGATCTGAGTTACCTTACTATAATTTTTTTTTCATTCTTTGATTGATCATAGACTACTAGCACCAACATATAGAGGTAAACATGAAATCATGTAGATTGGGAGGGCCACAATTATTGCCTTGATCATTGTGAGTCCCCTAGCCCAAGAGAGACATTTACCTTTCCAAGAGGACAACCTATTCTCTATTTTTGTCACTTATGGGTCCCAGATTTTCCCAGGTTGTACCCTAGAGGCTAAAGGTAGCCCCAAATATTTGCATGGGATTTTTCCCTTACTAAATCTTAATATTCTCAAGATTTGATTTTCACTTGCTAATTTTATAAAGAAAAACAAAATTTTAGAATTTTCAATGATTACCTCTTACCCTAAAGCCACTGTATATTTTTCCAAGATATCTTTGAAATTTCTTGCTTATCTCTCCCTCACAGATCCAAATAATGTGGTATCGTCAACATATTATTGGTGAGTAATTGCAGGCATAACCCTTGTGATTTAAATCCCATTAATCCTACCTTTTGTTGCTGCTTTAGAAATTGAAAGTGAGACAAAGGATCCCTTTGTCTGAGTCCCCTTGAAGGACCAAGGAACCATTATGGAGTGTTTTTTATTAGGACTAAGTATCTAGGATAAGTGATCTAGTTGAAGATCCAATCTATCCAACCAATATAAAATCTAAAAGCCTCTAATACCTTGAATAGAAACCTCCAATTTACTCTCATATGCTTTCTTGATGTCTAGTTTTATCAACATTGATTTCTTTCTTGTTTTGAAATCAAGTGAATTGCTTCTTGGGCAATAATCACCCCATCTAAAATTGATCTGCTAGGAGCAAACCCTATTTGTTTGTCAGTGTACCGTAGAAAAATGGATCTTGGACATTTTTATGGTCTTTTAGGCCTTTCTCTCATGATGCTTGGTCCATTTTTCTTTGATTTAATGTTGTAATGTGACTCAAACATTCACAATAGGTCCTTAAAATTCAAATAATTGTGTCTTGTGAAGGTGTTGTGAAGTGTTGTAAAACATTTCTACACTTTTCTAGACTCTATTCATTACTATTCACCTAAAAATCACCTTTTCATCACTTATCAAGTCCTATTCTAAAGTGTTGTAAAGTCTTGTAACAAGATTTCATGCTTTTCTAGGCTTAATTTCATTATTTACACCTTTCTTATGTTTTATTTGACCCCTTTATGCACTCATAAGGCTTAATTAAGTGTGTTTTTGAATGTAAACCTGACAAACAACATTAAATGTAAGATAATTCCCGACACCCACTTTCAAGTCCAAGGTGGGACCCATTCACCATGGGTGGTGAATGAGTCCCTCTTAGCTCCAAATTCAAAATATTTCAAATTTTCTTTCGGGTTTTTATTCAAAATTACCTTATTTCAACCTGTGATGAGGTATCATCGGGTTGCTAAGGCACAAGTGTGTATAAATAAGTGTTTTTCACCTCATTTTACATCTCCTACAATCTCATAACTCATTCAAGCAATCTCCTCATTCACTAAGCATTCAATTAGCATTTGAGCACTTTGCATCATTCAATCAAGCATCAATCAAGTATCTTGGGGCAGCCATTGACATATCTTCAAATTTCTTCAACAAGGTTTTGGTAAGTTTAGGACATTTTCATGTTGTTTATTCATCTTTCCTTGTTCATTTCATTCCATTTCTTCATTAAGGGTTTGATTACCAGAGTGGAATTTGACCAAGGCAAATTTGGATATAACCTAACCCTTAACCATTTTTTCCCTTTTGCATGTGTGTTTGTAGACTTGTGTACGCAAATTTATCAAGCAATTAGGTGTTGAAAAGTGGACAAGAAGTCAACAGAGTTTTTCAAGTCAAATCAAACCTATTTCAAGATTGGAGACAACTTGTAGTCTGTTTTCTACAGATTTGACTTCGTCAACCTGACATGAAGACAAGCTCAGATATGGTGCTATAGAATTGGTCCCTGATTTCACAAAATTTTGGGAGAGGATTGATTTTCCATTAGTGGCAAATGAGTCCCACCTTAAGGCTGGGAAAGTAGATTTTGTCAGATTCTAGATCCCGACACTCAGAAACCAATTTCTAGAAGTTTTTTCCAGAAGTAGGATTGATTCGCCATCAGTGGCGAATGAGTCCCACTGGTGATTTTCACTGATTTCTGTCAGCATTCAGGACACTCCAAATTCTTCATTCTTTTCCTAGGTGCACTCTAATTCAGCCTTCTTCATTTTTGTTTTGCATTTGTTCATGTTTTAGTTCATGCTTGCATATCACATTGTGTTTTCAAACATTGCATATTTCCTAGGTTTTGCATTCATAATCAGAAAATTACATTACTTAGTTGCATTTAGATCATCTCATTTATCCTTAATAACATCATACATTTCCTAATTTGGGTGAACCACATTGATTTTTAGTGAGGTTTATCTCTCTCCTTTTAGGTGAAACATCCTAAGAGTGCAAGAGTAGCCTATAAACCTCATTCCCAAAAATCTATGGTTTAGTTAGATATTATATCAGGGAGGATCTTCTTTAGATGTGAGATTGTACTTTTAATCCTTATTGTGTTTCATTTTTTTCTAGAAACACGTGTAAGAACAACCTTGTGATACTAGAGTAGATTGACTAACTATGTGTTATTATTTTTATTATTTAGACTTATGACCATCATGTTTGGGATGGTATTCATTTCATTTTCGTATTTGTATATTTTTAGCTTCAAGTTATTTTTTCTTACTATCTTATGAAGGATTCAACATGTTTGGAGTAGTCCTCATAATAAGATTGTAAGAATTGGCTATGAAGGTAGCCACCCAAGATCTAGAGGCCTAATAGAAAGCACAAGTATAAGAGAGAAACAAGATGACAAAAATAAACTATATTCTGCCAATAATGCAAATATGATGTGTTGGACAAAAGTAAAAAGGAGACCCCTTGGTTATATAGCCAAGGTGAGAACATATAAGGTCATAAGATTATGACAAGTGTCGTAATCTTATGACATGAGATAACTATGAAAAGCTATCACTCCACCTAAAGTGGAAAAGTGATAATGTGATAATCACCACAAAAGGTGGATCACCCACAAAAGGTGGAGAGATAATCACATGATGTGTCCACAAAAGGTGGAAGTGATAAAGTAATGACATGTCAAGTCCACCAAAAGTAGAAAATCTCCAACAACCTCCTATGTGGTCCCTAAGTAAACTTAACTAAGGTGTAATCATGACCTAGGACAAAGTACTTGACACAGTTAATTACACCAACAAAGATGAATAGATTTATATTGATTTTGAAGTTTAAATGAAACTAGAAGCAATGGATTTCTCATCATTTGAATGCTACAAGTAGATAAAAAATGAAATGTGTTGTGAGATTGACATTTTGTTAACGAGTTGCATTGATCTTTAATGCTTGTTGCATTTTACCTGTGATGTCAATGCTTATGAATGACACAATAATTTTGGTATTCTTGAACATTTAGTTTGGCTGAACCTTGGGAATAATAGAACTATATGGTTCAAGTTGTTTGTAATCAACCCTTAAAATGAGAAATTTTTTGCCTTATTTACAAAGGTTGTTTCAAGCTTGTCTATGCCTTTCTCTTGGTATGTTTTCGGGTTTCATCCCCTATTTCTTAACATTTTATGTGGTAAGAATGTGTTGAGAGTTTAGGGTGTATGTAGGCTTGTAAGAGACCCTTCATTGTTCCTTGCGATATGTCTTTCTTTCTTAACACTTTAGTTTGTTGGTATTTTGTGTACTTTGGTTTTTTTTACTTCTTTTTCTTGGGAGTCATGCTTGGTGTTTAGATGACCAGTCTAGTGTATTCTTGGGTGAGATATTGGGTCTCCTTGGCATTCTATCTTTTGAATATGTGATCTTTGGATTTGTATGTCATTTCCACATCCTTGTTGATATGTCAAAATATGTTGGTTAAGTCACTTTAGGGTTGAGATGATGTGATACTATCATCTTGTTCTTGATTTGAATGGTGAGTAATGAAGATCATAGTTTTGGATCCTAATCATCAAATTTAGAAATAATTGTACCTCCTTGTAAATTCATAACAATGACCATGAACTAACTCTTTTTCTTATGTTCACATGCTTGATGTATTGGAATTGCATTATTTCAATGTCATTTTATTGTTTCATAACATCTTGAGTGTGTAGTTGTTTAATATGGCATGCTAATATCATATGTTTATCACACAAAAAATCTTTTATTTTTCAATATTTAATGTCTAGGAAAAGTACTATGGAATTACAATGTTGGAGACACATGAAGTAGGCTATTATCACCTTAATCCTAACAATTACATTAGGGGCATCATGCCCTTCTTCATAGAATTTTTATTCATATGCCTTATAATTTTCTTATAGCCATCCTACTACATTGAGGGCATCACAACTTCCTATCCTATTACATGTTTGTATGCCTTATCGTGCTCTTTACAACCACATTGGGGATGACATGTCTTTCCCATATCATACATACTTAAGTTGTGCTTCTAAGTCACCTTACCTCCTTTATATGCCTATAATGGGGGAAAATTTACATTACATACCTTTACAATTATCTCCAACCTAATTCTTTTCACGCTTTCAATTTGATGTCTTTTAAAACTTTCTTGTCACGTGATATTATTTATGTTATTTATCATATGCCTTCATAATTATATTTTTCTAGATTATATATTTACTAGCCATGATGTACTATTTTTTCCTCTCCTCTAATTCCTTGCACATTTTTTATGTAACCAATTAGAGGGGGAATAGAATATCACTGATTCCCTAATGTTGTGAAATCAAAAAGTGCATTATGTTAGACAAAGACTTATCACTATGCCTAGATAGATCTTGATCACATTACATCATGATGGTTGAGTTGTCATACCATATTACTATTACCATACTTGGCAAAGTATTTTAGTATCAATTTCATATAGGCAAAATTTCTAACCCTTCTCTTTTTCCTACTTTCACATTTTCAAGAAAAACATGTGATTGTGCCTATTTTACTTTTGTGATAAAGCTACTCATTACATATATTTTCTTTATTTTGCAAGTTTCTATAGAGTGTTTATGCTAAGGACAATGAACTCATGGGGAAATCAAGTTGGGTCCATTCCTTTACATGGGTCCATATCCTTCTATGTATAAATATTTACTTTTCTTACATGGGAAAGAATGTTCACATCCTTTGAGACACATATTCATGCTCAATTTGCATGCACCTCAAAGTGGAGCAAAATGTAATGGTGAAATTTGCATACCCATGCCAATTCTGATTTGGCTATGGGCCCTTTTCCACTAATCCCGATTTGGCTATCGGATCAAACCTAATCCCTTAATCCACTACTAACTCTATTGCCCCTTCTAAAAATTGCTTACAAGCTTTATACTATATCCACGGTCCAGGAAACATCCGTGTTAGCCAAAGATCCTCACATTTTCCAATGAAAGAAAATATAACAGGTGCATGAACAAGTCGGCCTCAAATTTGAATTACTACATCAACAGGTGCATGAGATGAAGTGTGGACCTATAATGAAGGTCAGGGACACTCCAAGGAACATTTAAAATCACACTGTTAAGATCTGTGAATCACAAGAATGATCCACGAATGATCAAATTAGTCATTAGGCTTGAAAACTATTCCAGTGTCGGTTCAAGAAACTGTCATGAAATCCGAAATCAATAACTTGCCAGAAAATGATCCAACCATGCTCAAATCTTGGAACAAGGAAAATGAACATGTCCATGATGTACGTAGAGATCCACAAGGTCTAGTGAGCAAAGATGATGAATCCACCAACATGAACTGAGAAAGAACAAAACAAAGACAAAATTGAAAGGAAAATATTTTTGGTTGATGCAAGATTGCCAAGAACCAAGGATGCTCCTTCATCAGACATTAGGGGTTAATGAAAAGTGAGTCTCTCACTTTGCAGGGGCCAAAGGAAAACCAAGACGGTCTACCTCAACCTGAGAAATCCACGAAGAATTCTCCTCTAGTCTACCTCTCCATTTCACAAGATATTCTTTATACTGTCTTCCACGAGTCTTTTTCCCATCTCTAATATCTAGAATATTCTCAATATCATCTGACAATTGTTTAGGAAATTGATTCTCCAATTCCACTATACTATCCTTGCTGAATTCTACTTCATAATACTGATGTAGGTCTACAATGTTGAATATAGGCGATATACCCATACCATCCGGTAACTCCACTTCGTATGCATTTTCTGAATCAAACTTCTTCAAGATCCTACAAGGTCCAAACTTCCTCATCTTCAACTTGTTGTATGTCCCAATTGAAATATTTCCTTCCTCAAATATACCATCACTTCATCTCCAATTTTGAACTCCTTATGTCTCCTCTTCTCATCTGCCTTCTCCTTATACCTCTGGTTCATATCTTCTAATTGTTGTTTCACTTGAGTATGTACTTTCTTCATGTGTTCTACAAATTCCTCTACTTATACACTCCTTTTATCCTCCATACTGATGTCTCTTAACTCTGATATAGCTCTAGGATGAATTCTAGTAACAATCTCAAAAGTTGTTTTCCCTATACTCTTGTTCATTGAGTTATTGTATGCAAACTCTGCTTGTGCTAGGACTAAATCCCAACTTTAGGTCTTCTCTCCAACCAAACATCTCAGAAAATTCCCCAAGCTCTTGTTCACTAATTTTGTATGTCCATCAGTCTATGGGTGAAATGTAGAACTGAACTTCAAACCTATCTTTAACTTCTTCCAAAGTGTCCTCCAAAAGTAACCAACAAACTTTACATCTCTATCTGAAACAATACTCCTGGGAAATCCATGCAATTTGACCACTTCCCTGAAAAACAAGTCTACTACATGCATTGCATCTATTGTCTTCCTACAAAGTATGAAATGTGCCATCTTAGAAATTCTATCTACCACCACAAATATAGAACCATTACCTCTTTATGTCTTTTGCAATCCAAGTATGAATTCCATGCTGATATCCTCCCAAGGTCTCTAGAACTGTCAAAGCCTTATACAATCCAACATTCTAACTACCGCCTTTTGCAACTTGACAAACTAATCTACAAATCTTCACAAATATCCTAACATCCTTATGAATTTGTGGCAAAAAATAGTTCTCACTCACCAATGCTATTGTCTTATCAATTCCAAAGTGTCCTGCTAATCCTCCACAATGCTTTTCTTTCACCAAGTTTTCCCTCATTGAACTCTGGGGTATACACAACTAATTACCTTTGAACAACATATCCTCCTAGATGAAATAATCCAACCACTGGCTTCTATCCTCCAAAATTGTTTCCTTACAAGCTCTCCATGGTTCTGCAAAATCTAGGTCTTCCTCATACAATTTCTTCAACTCAATAAAGCCTAATACCTCCATTCTCATCTCTATCAAAAAATTCCTTCTCCTACTCAATGCATCAACAACTCTATTTGACTTTCCACTCCTATGCTTCAAAACAAAATTATAGCTTTGC
Source organism: Sequoia sempervirens (assembly GCA_007258455.2). NCBI lineage: Eukaryota > Viridiplantae > Streptophyta > Pinopsida > Cupressales > Cupressaceae > Sequoia > Sequoia sempervirens. The sequence continues at coordinate 109,020,942 of VDFB02179234.1, forward strand.
AAGAATTCCTCCCATTTCATGTGTCTCTGATTCAACTTACCCTTACTGTTCAAATATTGCAATGCCTGATGATCCATATATAGCACAAACAACTTAGGCAACAAATAATGTCTCCACTTCTTCAAGGATTGAACTATGGCATAAAATTCTTGATCATACACTAAATATCTTCTCCTAGCATCATTCAATTTCTCACTGAAATAAGCTACAAGTCTCCCTTCTTGACTCAATACCAGTTGCTCCAATTGCATTTCCACTTGCATCATAGTCTACTTGAAATACCTTAGTGAAATCTGGTAAAGCCAACACAAGTTGCTCAGTCACCCTCTGTTTCAACAATTCAAAACTTCGATCTGCTCCAAATATCCATCTAAAATCTTTTTGATCTCCTTTCATCATTGATGTCATAGGGTTTCAAATAGAACTAAAATTCCTAATGATTTTTTGGTAGAAACTAGCCAATCCATGAAATGGTCTTACCTCTCCAATACTTTTAGGTGTAGGCCACTCGACAATTTCTCTAACCTTCTCAGGATCCATCTTTAATCCATCCACAAATATCACAAATCCTAGATATACCAATTCCTCCTTCATGAAACTACACTTCTTAATGTTTATCAACAACTCTCCTCTCTCAACCTCTACAAAACTTGTCTTATGTGCAACGAATGTTCTTATCTACTCTTACTAAAAATCAAGATGTCATCCAAGTACACAATCACAAACTTACCCAAGAATCTCTTTAGTACCTCATTCACCAACCTCATGAAAGTACTTGGTGCATTTATTAATCCAAAAGGCATCACCAACCATTCATACAATCCTTCATTTGTCTTAAATGTTGTCTTCCACTCATCTCCTTCTCTGATTTTGATCTGATGATATCCACTCTTCAAATCTATCTTTGTAAAGTATCTAGCTCCACTCAAGCAATCCATAATATCATCCATCTGGGGTAAAGGGAATCTATACTTCACCATGATCTTATTTATGGCTCTTGAATCTATACACATTCTCCATTCTCCATCCTTCTTAGGTGCCAACATAGAAAGTGTTGCACAAGGACTTAAGCTTTCTCTGATCAAACCCTTTCTCAACAATTCTTGCACTTTTCTATTCAACTCTTCATTCTCTGTAGGTTTCATCTGGTGTCCTACCTTATTAGGAAAACTAGCTCTAGGAATCATATCCATGCAATGACTAATACTCCTCACGGGTGGTAATCCATTAGGTACATTGTCTTAAATGATCTCATATTTTATTACCAACTCCTTTATCTCTTCCAGTTATTCTTCCACATGCTTCAAGTCTTTAGCCTTCTTAGGAACTAAGGAATAACACATATTCTCATGTCTCAACCCATCAAGGAATCTTCTTCCATCAACTAGACAAACCCTAGCATTCATACAAACCTCAACTGTAGGAACATCTTCCAATGGCAACAAAATCTGCTTCATCCCATTAGCAACAATGGTGTATATATTCTTCTTTCCGTCATGAATAGCCTATCTATCATACTGCCAAGGCCTTCCCAACAAAATATGATATATATCCATAAGCATGATATCACACAAAACTTCATCATGGTAATTTCTTATCTTTAATTTCACCAAACATTGTTCACTTACCAGAATCTTATGCTCATCGTGTATCCATGCTATCTGATAGGGTTTTAGGTGCTTCAATCTTTCCAACTTCAACTTAGTCACCATCTCTTCAAAAACCAGGTTCTCATACCTTCCACTGTCAACTATCACCTTGCAACATTTACCAACTACCTTGCATCTTGTCCAAAACAAATTCTTCCTTTGCAACGGTTCCTGCTCCAACTCACTTTGACACAGTACTCTTCTATTTACCAACACTTCTCCTTCTTCTAGTTTATTAGATGATCCGACATGATCTTCCTCAACAAAGGTGGTTCTTCTGTTGTTCTCGATCTTTCTGCTCATCTCTCCCTGATTGCATTCAAATGCTCTATGTCCTTCTCCTCCACATTTATAACAAGTTCCTTTGAATACCCTTTTTCTCTTGTCCTCTATCATCTCTTCTATATCCTTCATTCGGTAACCACTGTATCCTCCTCTTTTGTATGAGTTACCATCACTTTTCTGATATGCATTATCATTCTTACTAATCTCCTTATCCTTGTTCTAATCTAGAAAAGATCCTCTTCCTCCTCCAGCAAAAGTTCTTCCTCTTTGAAATCTTCCACCTCTTCCTCTCTGTCTCTACTCATGTCTCTTATTCAACTTCTCTTCTGCCTTTAGGGCACACTGATATGCCTCTTCCACACTCTGCAACTTGATCAAACTAATTTCATCTTATATAGACGACCTCAAACCATTCACATATCTGGCTACTTGCTCAATTTCCTCCTCTAAATGTCAATATCTAATATTCAACTTATAGAATTCCTCAGTATACTATGTCACACTTGAATCTTTTTGCTTCAAATTTTGCAACTTTCGGAACAAACTAATATGATAGTCTACTGGCATAAACTTTGTCTTCAACTTATTCACCATCTAAACCTAATATTTTATCTTCTCTTTCCCTCTTCTTTGCCTATATGTCTGCAAATGTTCCCACCAAAGGGATGCATGTCCTCTCAACTTTATACAAGAAAATTTCACCTTCTTATCTTCAGTGGTACCTTCAAATTCAAAATATTTTTCCATCTTTGTTATCCAATCAAACAATTCTTCTGAATCCAACTTACTAGTATAATCCTATGGATTGAAATGTGGCTTTGTATTTGCTCTAGTTAGGGCTCTTATGGACCTTTCTTCTCCCTGATCCTAGCCAAGTTGTTCTTCTCTTCCTCCTTCCTAAACTTCTACCTCTTCATCACTCACATCATCAATCGGTTGACCTCTTCTCTGGGCCATTTCAATTGGATCTAATCTGGCAGTAATTCCTCTTAGCATCTCCATTATAGCTTGGTCTTCATTTCCATGCACTCCATTTCCTCTAACATTTATCCTTCCAACCATATTTACAAAAATACTCTACAGCTACAGGTCAGATCCTCAATCTGCCACCCCACAACAAATCTTTTACAGGACTTTGCAAATTTTTTCAACCTCCCATAGATCGAACCTACTCTAATACCAATCAGGTGTAGCCACAATAGGAGGGTCCTCAGAGAGAACAATTCGGACCATGCAACAAGAGTAACACAGAATATGGAGGAAAATATAGACTACAACATTCTCATTAACATAAATCTCAGTTACATTCAACTAGCAACATTCAGGCTTACAGATCCAGCTCACGGGCTTGATCAAATATGCAACATTCTAACATGCTCCTGTATGCGAGCTGAGCTCTTACAAATTGGATCAAACTTAATCCCTTAATCCACTACTAACTCTACTTCCCCTTCTAACGATCAATTACAAGCTTTATACTATACCTGTGGTCCAGGAAACTTCTGCGTTGGCCAAAGATCCTCACATTTTCCAATGAAAGAAAATATAACGGGCACATGAACAAGTCAGCCTCAAATTTGAATTACTCCATCAACAGGTGCATGAGATAAAGTGTGGACCTATAATGAAGGTCGGGGACACTCCAAGGAACATTTAAAATCACACTGTTAAGATCCGCAAGTCACAGGAACGATCTACGAATGATCAGATTAGCCATTAGGCTTGAAAACTATTCTGGTGCCAGTTCAAGAAATTGTCATGAAATCTAGAATCGATAACTTGCCGGAAAATGATCCAACCATGCTCAAATCTTGGAATAAGGAAAATGAACATGTCCATGATGTACATAGATATCCACAGGATCTAGTGAGCAAAGATGATGAATTCACCAACATGAACTGAGAAAGAACAAAACAAAGAAAAAACTAAAAGGAAAATATTTTTGGTTGATGCAAGATTTCCAAGAACCAAGGATGCTCTTGCATCAACATCCATGCATTTCAATATATTCAACCTCATCCTAGCTCCATTCATATGCAATCTTGCATATTCACCTCATTATTAGATCAAAAATTTGTGCATTTTTTTGAGATCCCAAGGATTTGTATTCCTTGTCTTGGGTTGATCTCAAGTCACTCAAGGTTGAGCCCAAAATTTATTTTTTAAAATTCAAAATTGTTGACCCCCTTTCCTACTAGTAGTTGGGAGTTGACTTGGTACTTGTTTGTTATGTTCTAGTAATTAAAGACATTCATTTGTGCATTTTGACATCATCAAAGAAGAAGAGAATAACAAGGATTATCTACATTACAAAGAATGTTCATTCTAGGAACACTTCAATTTAGAGTACTAAGATGAATCTCTTTGCATCATAATCAATATATTGGCCATTTCATGCTTGCTCAAGGCTATTTGTCAGCATTTGTACAAGGTCGTAAAGTTTATCTATCAAAGGGCTTGACTTATAAGAACATGAAACTTTTGATCCAATAACTACCCTAATATATATTTAAATACCACTAGTCCTTGGCACATCTAGATAGCAAAGATTGCAACAAACTAGGTCACATTTGTTTGTCATTTGCTAAATCAGATTTGTGCTTTAAAGATTGTTTTTGTATTGTTGAGAATTGACCCTGGGCCACTCAGGATAAACTCAAAAGATTCTATGATATTGTGCACCTCAAAACAAGTAATTTTTGAACATTAAAAAACTATTTTGATACACCTTCAACATTTATTATGCCGAGAGGCGTTTTATCAGTCACAAAAGGGTGCAAAAGACCTGAGTACATAAAAAAGAAAGCTAAACCGTTACTTTTGTAACTGATGGAAGTGGATGCTTCAATGAGTAGTGGGCAGTGGCTGCCAAGAATACCATGCGCCCGCCATTAGTAAGGGTTCAAAATCACGCTAGAGTTTGTGAGAAGCGCAGTCGCCAAGCATAGGAGTGCTAACGTTTACATGACTGGGAATTCTTTGGGTTGCAGGTGGGGAAGGGATTTATGTGGAAGACAAGGGGTTTGTAACTAATGATAATGGAAGAGTAAGTCAGTGCTTGATTAACGTTGCATAATTTTTTTTGCGCTTATATCTTCTGCCCATGCACAATCAATATTTGTTCTATCTTTTGGCATAAATTGTGTTGCAGCTGATTGTTCCTGATAGCAAATGCAGTGCGGAGGAGGATCTAGACCACCCCCTTCTAGCTAAGATGTGTCTTCCATTATGGCTGAAAATTCTTTCAATTAAATGCTCAAACACAGAAAGAAATGGATTTGCCCCGATAAAGCAAAAGCACAAGCATAAGAAGGAGGACAGGCACTACCACAGTTCGGCTCCTGCTCCAACTCCATACAATCTTCCCACACTTCCTCTTGCTTCGCAACCTGCTGACTCTTCATCCGATTTACTCTCCCCTGTCCCCTCATTTGTTTCACTGGTAATCAACTATTTTTCAAACCACTCCATTATTTAAATATTTTTATGAGCATTTTCCTGGCATCTAATTGATCTTCTTTTTCATTGTGGAATGGAGGAATGAAGAGCGCATGGAACACATCTCCGATGGTTGCTTGTTTGAGCATAATATTTTGTGATTTTTCTAAGTAAAATGGAATTCCTTTATGCACAATTATTGATTTTGTATTATGTAATGATCTTTAGAATCGTTTGAATTTTTTTAAAAATATTTCTTTTGTATTCGTTGATAACTGTGAAAGGATAGATTCCATATTAGAACCTTTCGATGGTTGAACATAGAGGCACGTATAATGATATTTTTGTTTAGTTTTAGCTTGCATGCTTTTAACGATAATCGTTGTTTCACAAGCATTCACTCTTGTAAATGGGATCGGCTGATTACACTCTAGATGCATTTGTTGTTACAAGGAAATCTTGCTGCTTTAAGGCCATTCTGTGATGAGAAACATGGTCTTTAATTTCATCAAGGACTTCTTTGACAGAGACCAGTTTCTCTGCAGAGCGCATAACTTTTTCCCCTCCATTGATGAGAGAGTTGTTATCCACCACTACTACGCTGATACCCTCACTCAATGAGCCTGATCTTTGAGTTGGAATTTGTTAAAGTTTTTATTTTCTCTTTGAAAACTCTTGAATGCGATTTAAATCTAGAGTATTGCCTTGGAGTTGTAGGTTTGAGAATAGATGACCATGCTTAAGGTATGCTTTCTGTTTTGTATTCGGTGATGCTTTCTATTTTGTTCGGTGAATGTGTTTCTATTCAGATGGAAATGTGACTAATGCAAGTCAAATAAACCATCCTACTAACATATAAAATATGTTTCATCCTCTACTTAGTTTCATGTATTGGACAATCATGCAACATATATTTATATCCTTAATTTTTAGGAAAACTATTTTGTATGTTCAGATAATCTGTTATGTAAAAATTATAATATGTTCAATGATCTAAGAGATGTCAATTTTGAAATGAACTTAGAAACTTTGTTTGGTTGTCATTTTAAAGATTTATTATTGTAAATTAACTTATATAAAAGCTTTATTTATATGTTAAAATATATTAATTGTTTGTTGGGTATTTGAAAGTAGATTACATATACCTAATTAGGTAAAGAATTAGTGAAACATTCATTTGAACATTAAAAATTCATCCATATTATATTTTATTAAAAAATATAATATATCTATTAAAAAAACTAAATTAAAGATTTCACTAAAGATTTTAAAATAAGTTTATAAATTTAGAAATGTAAGTTTATGAAAGTAAGTTTATACATTTAGAAATGTAATAAAAGAGCTTACTAAATTTTATAAAAGTGAGATGTCAATTTTGAAATGAATTTAGAAACTTTGTCTAATGTCATTTTAAAGATTTATTATAGTAAATCATCTTATATAAAAACTTTATTTATATTTTAAAATATATTAATTGTTTGTTGGGTATTTGAAAGTAGATTACATATACCTAATTAGATAAACAATTAGTGAAACATTCATTTGAGCATTAAAAATTCATCCATATCCTATTTTATTAAAAAATATAATATATCTATTAAAAAAACTAAATTAAAGATTTCACTAAAGATTTTAAGATAAGTTTATAAATTTAGAAATTTAAGTTTATGAAAGTAAGTTTATACATTTAGAAAAGTAATAAAGAACTTAATAAATTTTATAAAAGTAACTTTCTAAATTAATATACTTCAAATTAAAAAATATTTAAGATTTTTTTAAAATAGGACATCATTTTTTATATAGATTTATTTAAGCAATCTTTTCCAATCAAAAAAATACTTTATAAAGATAAGATTTAGAAAAAATATGTGAAGTTTCTAAAATTTAGATAATTAAGTATGAATGGACTTTGTTAAATTTACTATTACATATAAGTTTAGTTAGGGTTACAATTAGGTCAATTAGGGTTAGCTATAGGATTAAATTAATTAATAATATTTTTTAATAATAGAATAAATGATAAAATATAGTAATTTGGTTAGGGTTAGAGTTAAAATTGGGATGAGGGTTGGGTTTATCATTACCAATAGGTTTATCATCATATAAAATTGAAGAGGATGTGTGGCAACATATAAGTCTTCCATTTTCAATATTTTTTCTTTCCACAACACATTTTGTGCTACTAATTACTTCATTTTTTAAGAAAATGTTTAATTTTTTATCACATTTTATCCAATGTTAATTTCAAATTTAAATGATTTAATTTTTTTTGTGTTACATACTAATGATAATAAAAATTAAATATATATATGAAATTTTATTTTGATCTTCATAATCCAAAAAAATTCATGCCTTGATAAATCCCCACGCACTTTATATAAATAAAAAATTAATATTGAATTTGTATTTTCAATAAATTATTTAATAAATATAAAAAAATAAAATATATAACAAATATATCTCTAACCCAAAACCTAACCCTAACCCTAACCCTAAACAAAATTAATAAACCTAACCATATCCCTAACCCTAACCCTAATTAAACCATAACCTGAACCCTAACCCTAACCCTAATTAAACCTTAACCCTAATCCTAACCCTAACCTAATTAAACCCCAACATCTAACCTAACTCTTGAACTTAACCTCAATCCCAATCCCAATCCTAACCCACTAACCCTAATCTTGGACTCCCTAACCCCAATCCCAACCTCTAACCCTAATCCTAACTCTAACCCTATTCCCAATCGTAACTCTAATCTAATTAAACCCTAACCCTAAGCCTAACCCTAATCCTAATCCTAACCTAATTAAACCCTAATCCTAACCCTAACCCCAATCCTAACCCTAATCCTAACCCTAACCCTTACCCTAACCGTAACCCTAATCCTAACTCTAACCCTATTCCTAATCCCAACTCTAATCCTAATCCTAACCTTGCCACTAAACAAAACTAATAAACCTAACCCTAACCTTAACCCAAATCCTAA
>VDFB02179234.1:109030413-109086090 GCA_007258455.2 Sequoia sempervirens
TTAGGGTTAGGGTTAGGATTACTGTTAGGTTTATCATCACAAATAGGCTTATCATCATGAATAGGATTAGGGTTAGGTTTAGGATTACGATTAGGGTTAGGATTAGGTTTAGCATTAGGGTTACGGTTAGGGTTAGTGTTAGGGTTAGGGTCAAGATTAAGATTAAGATTTGGATTAGGACTTAACCATAACCATAACCATAACCCTAACCCTAATCGTAACCCTAACAATAACTCTAACCCTAACCCTAACCCTAATCCTTATTCGTGATGATAACCCGAATCCAAATTCATGATAATAAACCTATTCGTGATGATAAACCTAACCCTAACAATAACCCTAACCCCAACCGTAATCCTTACCCTAACCCTAATCCTATTCGTGATGATAACCCTAACTATAACCATAACCCTAACCCTAACCCTAACCCTAATCCCTATTCGTGATGATAAACCTATTCATGATGATAACCCCAACCCTAATCACAATTTTAATTAAACCCTATTTTAACCTTTACCCTAACCCTAATTAAACTTCAACCTCAACCCTAATAAAAGTTTGAACCTAACCATGTTTGACCCCTAACCATAACTTATATTAAATAAACTAAAATATTATTATTTTAATATATCTCGGTGTAATTTATATTATTATATTATATATTATTATTATATTATTATTCATATAATATAATATTATTATTTATCTTAATGTTATTATATATCTAATAATATAATACATCTATATTAAAGTTGAATGATGAAAAATTAAACGCCTCAATATATCTCAACATAATTTATATATCTTAAATATAAGATATATATGCTAGTATTCCTTCATTGGCATAAGAGTTGGATCCAAATCCTAAACTTAAATCTAAATTAATTTTGTGATTAATGTTTTGCAATTTTTTAATTAGCCTAGATTTATGAAAAAAGGTTTTTATTCCCTTACAAAAACAAAATCAAAAGGGTTTAATTTTAATAAATAGTTAAAAATGTTGAGAAGCCACCGGCTATGGGTTTTTAAAGCGACTGTTGAGAGCCCCTAACGGATACTATTTTGAAATACCCGCTTTAAATCCCATCTTTCAAATGTGTAGTTAAATATTGAATTTGATTTTTTGTTCGTTGCAGGTTTTTCTTTCCTGATATGAACACAGAGGCCTCTGCTGAACGCCTTAAAATAACAATGGCGGCTGAAAATCCAAATCCATTTAGGCATTAATTTGAAAAGTATTGCGAGAATCTCAACGAGTTGGTACACTTTCAATTTTCCTGACTTATTCTTGCCAGTTTTTGCCACTATTGTTCTTCAATGTGAATTGTGTATGGCTTTTTCTTGTAGTTTGTGAGAGATTTCAATGATTTATTCTTTTCTTGAAATGTTGTCTATGGAATGTAGAATGATAAAAGAGAGAGACTTGTGAAGGCAAGCCGTAATGTTACACAGAAAAGCTAGAAGGTTACTTTTCAGGTTCACAGTTACTTATGTCACATAGATTATGGGACGAATGTTGATTCTGAATTTGAGAATTTAAATTGTGTTTGTGTGGGAAGGAGTATTAAGTCTAAGGAATTTGTTGCTTCGTCACAGACAAGAAATTGAAATCGTAAAAAAATTTAACTGGATTTGCACAGGATGTTTTTTGAATTTAAATGTTTGTTAAGGATTTTGGCATTTTGGGTTTTCCAGACACTATATTCTTGAGGTTGAATATGTGGCCCTCTAGTAAATGTTGGGTGAGATTATATTCCGTGTTTTAAGATGGTGTGGGTTAAGCTTGGCCAGAGTTCTTAATAATTGAAAACATGGGCATGCTGGGTTAACCCATAATCATTATTCTATTACCTCACCATTTCTTAGATTTATAAGAATTATGGGCCCCAGCTTAGTCAGTGCACCCATTGGGCGTATTGGACTGCCTTGAAAGAACAGGAGGACGTTTGCATTTTACCTAATACATATTGTTCAACTTTTGTAAATTTCATGACAAACGTCAGGAGTCAACTGAGCCTTGCTTATCTGTTTATGACTGGATCTACTCCTGTCTGGAGAGTCATTGAGTTAGAGAAGCTGGAGGCTTTTCATGTGAGACTCATGTGTGCCTAATGCCTATGCAACAACAGCATGTCATTCCCACCAGATCTTTTCCACATTTTTCCAAAGTCGAATACTTATACCCTTCCCAATATCTTCCTTGCCTTTGCAAAGATTTAAAAGCCACTATATATGAGGTTTACACAAGTGTTACATCACCTTACAAGGTACATTGGAACATACAAACACGTCCATGTAGTCCTCACACCTACGCTGCCTCGAACTATGAGAAATTCCAATCAATCCCCCAACAAATCCATTCCAAGAGCATAACCAGATGTTTGTTCAAAGAGCCAACCCTTGTTCATGTGTGAAACATCTTCACACAGATCCCTCTCTGCTTCCCATGGCCATTGGAAAGCCAAAAGACATCCAATTGAATTGCTTCAACTTCAAAAACTCTTTGAATTCCAGCCTCTGCCAAAACTCTTTGAATTCCAGCCTCTGCCCTGTATCAGATCGAGTTTGCCACTTTAATAGAATATAGTTTGCCTCTTTTGACAAGTTGGTCAGGGTGAATGTCTAGTTCGCTGCAACAAATGTGTATTCATTGGGGTGAATGGTGAGTTTGCCACTTGTGTAAGTGGCAAATGGCACTATTCTTGCTTTTCCGAGTACTTCTGACATTATCAAACTGAATTGAAGCCTCTGGGGATGTTTCTTATCACCCCTTAAACGTTCTAAACTATTTTGTGAACTGCTATGCATTTTGTGTCATTCAATTATGTGACGAATGGTTCTCCCATATCAAGTGCTAATAGGTGACTCAATGGTCTAGCATGCTTCAATCCAATTTATGGATCATGAAGGTTTGCTTAAGTTTCTTTTAACTCATTTTCTTAGTATATATGAAGTCAATTGAAAGTCCTTGAGGTACAATGTTTGAGGTGTAGGATCTTATTAAATCAAACCTCATCTAAGGAGATGTCAAAGAAAAGTTATTTGTTTGAGAACCTAAGGTCTCAAGGACTTGGAAATTGGATATATGTAGAATCTCTTTGCCTTGGAACCTTACTCTAATGGGCTAAGTTCTCTCATGTCGAAGGTATGAGAAATATTAAAATTATAAGTCATGTTTGTAAGATTTGACTAGGGAGATAGTCACACAACATCAAGGAGTTTTAGTGAAAGCACAAGAACTAATGCAAAAATAAAATAAAATAATTAACTAAATGCAAAAATAAAATAATACACCAACAACCCCCCATTAGCATAGGTTAGATGGGTAGGAAATATATATAAATGGGTCCTGGGCTAAGTGACCCCACTCAAAATAATTGAGAATGATAACATCCCATGTGAGGAAAAAATTCGCCTAGAATAGAGAGAAGAAGAGAGACTATACAACCTCCCTCAATGTGCAGTTTCCTAGCCAATGGTAAATGCTCAATTGTAAATGCTAAAGATGATCCATTGTCATATCCCCGCCAATAAATGAAATTGCAACAAACAGATCACCTTATGCTGGCCGACCCTCCTGGTATTTTGAGAAGGAAAATAAAAAAATAAATTATTATTTTATCAGGCCAACCACCCTTTGGCGCCCAATATTATGGCACAGTTTGGCCGACTCCTTTGTAATCAGAAATTAAATTTAATTATGTTCTTCTGTATGAGCCGACTTTGTCATATAGATGTTTATATAAATAGCCCCAAGTTCGTAATGAAAAAGGATTAGAAGGCAGCAATTAATAATTAAGCAGAAACAAAGGAAGCGTAGTGGTTCATTTAAAAAAGGCAGTAATTAAAGGACAGAGGTTAATATATTAAAAGGCAGCGATCAGAAATAAACTAAAATACAACAATTAGTAATTAACAAGGTTACCCAGGGACGCGTTCCCCCCTCGCCCCCCCCCTGCCCGCCCCCCCGAAAATCCCTCATCCCGGTTTCCGGGACGTCCCGGGTACTAGGGGATGGCAAGGGGACAGCAGGGGACGGCTGACCAGTCCCGGGAACGGCCAGGGGACTTGGGGACGGCCAAGGGACTGGGGACGGGACGGCCAGGGTACTTGGGGACGGCCAGGGGATGGCTAGGGGACTTGGGGACAGCCAGAGGACTTCTAGGAGTTCCCTGGCTGTCCTCGGGATAGTTAGCCATCCTAGAAGTCCCCTGGCCATCACTAGGATGGTCAACCATGCCCCGCATCAAAGCATGCTCAAAACAAAACATAAAACACATTTTCATAGCAAGGGAGTGTGAACTTAATTATGTCCACCCATTAAATAAATTGGTGCCACTGCTTGTTGTCTTGAAACTTTGGATAAGTGTAATTGATACAATTATTCAAGAATCAATATTGGTTTATGTACTGAGGTGCCAAGATGAATTCCAGTGAATAACCCAACACTCAATGCTCTATTGTGCCTCATAAATAAGTCTCACAAGTCTTACTCTATTGTGAAGATGATACATAGCGGGCCTTGGGACATCTGATCATGCAAAACAATAACATGGTAACTGTGCAGATTATTTGCCTAATGCAACTCACTATCATTCTCAGAAGGCTGCACTCCCTTGTTCCAATTATCAATAAACAAAAAAATTATCATCAGAGTATCTGTTTTCTTAGTTCAAAATCAAGCTTTCTATTGAATAAATTCTAACTTATTCATTAAGATCAATGCATACCCAATAAACCATATCAATTTGAACACAAATGTTATATGTGAATGTTCTATAATGTATATTATGCATGCCTTATCCATGTTATCTATATTGAACATTTAAAATTTCCCTATATTTTTTAAATTTTCCCTATAATTTTATATAGCCGTCCCCTGCCGTCCCTAAATTTGGCCTCAAAAATCAGAAACTTGGGACTCGTCCCACCGTCCCCTGCCTCCCGGAAACTTGGGGTAACCTTGGTAATTAATGAAAGGCTGCAATCAAGGGACAGCAGTTAATAGGAAGAGTCACCTCCATTCCTAAGGCATACAACGGGTATATATGAGGGAAGAAACATCATTTGCAAGGAGGGCATCAAGGAATGAAATCAAGCAATCAGAAAATAAATAATGGTCTGCATTCTGGAAGGCAGCAGCCCTTAAATATAATAAGGGAATATGATTGGGAAGAGCAGAGCGAATCATCTTCAGAAAATATTTATTTTCAGGCCGATATCTGCAGACTGTAGAAAGCAGATCAGAGTTAATCATCTGCATTCAAGGACAAAATCAATAATTATTACACCTGCTGTTGTAGATATAGCAATCATATGTTTTCATAGATATTGTGGTATGCTCTATCATTATTGTGGTGCATTTATTGTTGCATAATCTCCATGAATCTGAATGTATTTAATGTTTTGCAATGCTCATCAATGCAACCGTGAGTAGAATGGGGAAAATTCCAGTAGGGTGAGCAGTTACTAGATTTTTTTCTAAGTACGCCACTCCAAGCTGGCCACTTGGGGCCAAGGGGGTGTGTATCTACCCTTGGGCTTAGGAAGGTGAATCTACGGGCCTCCTATTGTAGCTTCACCCCATTCTCCACATGGATTGGTTGTTGTTCGTAAGTGGGATGGATGAGGTAGCAAGGGTAGGGAATGCGGTTACAAGTTTATCAGCCAAGTATGCCACCCCAGTCTGCCACTTGAGGGCCAAGAGGGATGGTATATTTCCTAGCAGAAAGAAAATTAAGAGTTAGTCTATGTAGGAATAAAGTATAATTAGGGTAAGTTTTGAAAAGTTTTAAATGGGAAGAGAGAATATGGGTAAAAATGTCTAAGCAAATAGATTAAACTTGAGATGCACAATAAAGGTTTTATAAGGTTCCAAAATAATTTGTCAAACATAGGTCTCCAAACTTGGCTCAGGGTAAGCCCCTTTCTCAATGATTTTATTGGGTTTTAGTTCAGTTTTCTTCAGTTCTCCACCAAGGCTATTATGAAATTGTTAGATTTTGATGAGGACTTTAATACTATCAAGGCAAATGAGATGTTTAGTCTGCATAACGTTCTTCTAAGGACATTCTATCTTACTGGTCACAGTTAATGTCTGGAACATGTTTTTGAGTCTAGTTTGAATTGCATGCCCAGTCATAGTTAATGAGCCTCTATATGAACATGGAAACTTATTAATGCTTTTGGAGTTGATAAACAGCTGAAATTAAAATGTAGATATATCTAGTAAAACACATACAAATATGACTAAATGTGGAATTCTGTCCTTAATGACAGTCCACTAATTTTTATTGTGTTTGTGCATAGATTGATGGATATTTATGGGTTTAGGGGGTTAGAGGTGAAATATTCAACAGATTTTATCTTCTGATGTTTTTACTGATCAATGACTTCTATTCAGGTGGCGCAATGCATTCGTCTCTTGAAGAGTTTTGATGCTAAAGCTTTTCATCCAAAACTTCCCAATAGTGGGAATGATGACTATGAGCTAGAATCTATGAGGAAAGCAAAACGTTGCAAAGAGACTAAACAGCTTGTGGAAATTCCTATTGATCATCAAATTTATGATATGGTTGAAAGTGAGGGGTCCAAAGGATTGACTGTCACAGAGGTTTATTTTGAGATTTTCAAGTTTCTATACGTGTTTTCCATTTTTTCATATCTTTAATTCCAGTTTAGTTTATTTTCTCAGAAATCGTTTATGATAAACTGCATTTCATAAAAAGATAGCTAAAAATTGTTGTATCAAAACTACTCATTGTCAGTAGGAAGTTACTTTAATCTTATGTGCCCTCTTTTGAGGATACTGATTTATTGTTATGTGCAGGGGCTGAAAATTGTTGTATTAAAACTCCTCATTGTCAGTAGGAAGTTACTTTAATCTTACCCTCTTTTGAGGATACTGATTTATTTTTATATGCAGGCCCTTCTTTATTAGTCCCAAACTTATATGTAGAGCTTTTTATCTACCACTCAATTCTTACACCCAGTTGGAACTCTTTCATGACATAATTGATGGCATTATAATTTTGGAATCATAGAATTCTTATTTAGGAAAAAGCTTTAGTTATTAAAGTTTCAACTGTTTAAAGCTTTCTCAGTGTCGCTCCAACCATAGATTCAAAACTCATGCCTAGGCAAAATTTGGAAGATCCAATTTTGACTGAGTGACTTGGAAAAAACTCTGCACACTAAAAACAAACTTAAATTCATTAAGAGACATGAACATCATGCAAATGCAGTTAGAGAACATTTGAAATGAGTCTGTATAACATTGGGGAAGCATTTCCTTTTAAATTTGAATAAAAAAGAGTACAATATTACATCGACATGTGAATACAATAGCTGATAATATGATATGAATCACACAATGATTGAGAATCATAATAAAAAGCAACAATTTCATTTAAGTTCCAGCAATTTATATTTTTCTCTTCCCCACACACATCCTACTGATGGTTGGGACTCTACTCCATGTCACTTGCAATTCCAGGACTGCCCTCAAACTACAAGGTAATGACTCCTCCTTAAGACCATTCTCATCCTCAATCATGATCCCCCTAATTCTACTTCTGCTGCACCCTCTTCTACTCTCTCAAATTTGGCAATCTCATCTTCTGTAAAAATGGGGTTCTTGTCATGGGTAGTCCAATTGCTATTAGGGCAATGTCATTCAAGCCAATTGCCTCACAACTAATTGAGACCTCCATCTTTTTTTAGAGAAGTTGAAGTTTGTGTTGTATGAAGATGAGGTCATTGAGACACTTTTTTTTAGAGAAGTTGAAGTTTGTGTTGTATGAAGATGAGGTCATTGAGACACTTTTATGTCGACCTATTGTGCTTCTTAATATGAATGGAATCAAATAAACTACAATTGTGCTCATATTTAGAAGGGCCACAAGGTTGAAACAAAATTCAAAGGTTTGGCCCTCGAAGATTTGAGGTTTTTGCAACCCAATCTTCCCACCAAGCAGTTACAAAAGAAAACATTCACAAGTTTGTGAGTAAGCAATCCAATGATATTTATAGTTTGGCAGATATAACATTTAAAGTTTGTTCTTTTTCATATCTTCATACCCTATTTTGCATTTAGCATGGCAACTAGTTTCAACTTTTACTGTAGGTGCCTAGTCCACTGTTCAAGCAGATAGAGATATTAGCATACCACCTAATGAGCACGGGTTTCTGATTTACTTTTGTCCTTGGATATAGTAATGGACAATGATGGCCTAGAGACCATTTGGACATTAAAATCTTTTCTCAATGTCTCCCTTCCTGAGATGATTACTTTTCTTTGTAGTATTAGTAAGCATTCGCTCGTCTTGGATTATGTACCTAATTATAGTCTCAGTCACTGACCACTAGTTCAGTGGAAATTAATAAGCATTTCATTTCATTGCTGAAAATTAGCTTTTTCAGTACTATTTGCATCCTAGAAGAACCCCTTTTTGCTCCTTTCAAAATCCATTGATGTCTTCTTCACTAAACTTTTTTGCTTTCTAGTTAAGTTACCAGTCTTGGTATGGATGCAGGTTTGGGTAAGGGTACCGGGTACGGTGGTATGACATTTTTTTTCCTTGGGTACGAGTATATATACACACACACACACATACATGGAAATACTCATAAATTCTTAATTCAATGATTTGTCAAATGTCAATACACAGAAAACTACAATCAATATTTAATAATCTTCGTATTGCTCTTCATCAAAAGCATCAAAGTCAACATTTGGTTCAATTTCATTTGAACCACAACAAGTTATGATGCCACTTCCACTAGCCATGTACTATACAAGCTCCCTCATCTAAAGAGATTTCTAACAAATTGTGCAACAATAACATCTAAGACTGCTGATGTTATAGTAGCAGCGGGAGATCTCTTTCTCCTCTAAATTTGAAATATATTAAATAATCTAAGAGGCCGACTAAACTAAAGAGAAACATTGTTTTGTGAAGGAGGCCGACCCTACATGAAAGGACACCTTGATGTGTATATATACAAGAGGATTCACTTTCATTTGGCATTCAATAATTATCAAATGAAGTTTGCATAAATGTGAAGGAGTTCGATAGCTACAGCAGATCGATATTCTTGGAGTTCAATATTATTCTTGGTTGTGTATTTGCATCAAGTGTGGTGCTATTATCTTCATATCAGATCGGCCTTGTGATTGGCCTCATTGTAAAGCATATTGTTGCTACTTTATTGAATATATAGGTGATATATTGTTGCTGGGTTTTTCTCCCTCAAGAAGGAGGGTTTTCATAGGATAAATTCTATGTTCTATTGTTCATGTGCTCTTCATTATTCTGTGTTTTCTGCTTATTCATTTCTGATCCTAAAAACTAACAAAGACAACATACTCAAGAGTTAGATCCCATTTCCTCGTCACCCCCTCATTGTAATCAAGTTTCTTATATGACAAGAGATCCTAACAATGGTGTTGAGAGGGGCAACACCCTCAGTGCGTTCTCTGTCACGATACAGGGTGGGGTCAAGGTGTAGGTTCCCTGTGAAGGATCCATAGGGAACCTAGGCACAGAAGGACCCACAGGTAACCCGGGGTGCCCAAGAGGGACCCTGGGCGAACCTAGAGGGGAACCAGCTTGAGACCTCAACCCGAAATGAACCCATACAAGTACATGGGGGGTTCTAGAGGTACCTAGTAACATAGTTTTCCAATTAAGCTAGTTAAGATTAGATATGAGAGAGGGAAATTGAAAAACTAATATGGCAGATTAGCATTAAAAACATATTTGCGTGGTATGGTGTGTATTTTTTCCATAACTCAAAATGTGTTGTTCGGCGTATCCTGTTTTTGTTTTTTAGTCAGGGAAAAGACAAAAGGGTGAAAATATTTCATCTATGTCCATTACATTTTCTTATATTATTTTGTTTTAATATTTGAATCCTTACATGATCCATCTGGCATACTGGCATTTTCTTCATTTTTTAATTACCAAACATGATTAAGAAGCATATTATCAAATGTATAAATGTTGCTCTTTGCAATTAACAATTTAACACAATCATGTAAATTGATCAGTGTATAGATCATTTAATTTTACAATGATTGCTTATCAATATTTACTGTATGTTTCTTCTTGTTTGATTGCATGATCTCTTATCTTCTGTGATGATTATTTTCTTCTCATGTTGGGCTCTGGCTACAGGTGGAAAAGTTTATTTTAAGGGTTGAGCTATACAGGTGGCTTGAAGATCATGAAAAAGGAAAAAGTACAACAATGGATAGGAAGACATTGGCACATGCTCTACAAAGACTTCAAAATGAGGGTCACTGTAAGTCTATATTAGTTAGCGTACCTGTTTTAACCAACTGTGGCCAGAATCGAACAACTGAAGTAGTCTTGCATCCATCTGTTGAAATAGGACCAGAACTTATGGGGCAAATTCATGAAAAATTAAGAAATTTTGAAATTCAAAGTCGTGGACAGGGATTAGCTAGGTCAAAGAATGATGATTCCGTACCTATTCTAACTGGAATAAAGAGGACATCGAACTCTGAACCTTCAGATTTTCAATCAGTTAGAGCAGAGCCCATGCGTGCCAATGGTTTTATTCCTGCAAAGATGGTTCGTAGTAAATTGTTACATCAATTTTGTGGGCTTATGTGAGCAGTTTACCAGACTGGGATGCTGCATTGTCTTCTGGGAAACATGGATATGATGTAAAGAATCCAAATAGTACATGAAAAATATTTTCCTTGGATGGTGCTATTAAAGCAATGCCACTGGAATTGTTTATGCAACTAATTGGATCTGTGAAGAAAATTGGACATTTGGCTGAAAATTGCAGGCTTGGACTGTGCTTATGTGGCCTCCCAGAGCAGGAATTTAAATGTCTTGTGGATACACATGCAACCAGACTCTCTTGGCTCATTGATGTGATAAGGCGATTAAAGTTAAGTTTCGTGCTTTGTTTGAATGATCAAGTAAATATCTTATTTAGTAGATGTCAATACCTTGTGGAGTGGTACTTGAAATACTTATTCCAATTTACCATGAAGTTGATTAGACGTTCTAAGATTTTATCCTGATAAAAGTTCCTTTCTTTTAGTGTTTGTTCCATGTGGACTGAACCTATGATTAACATTTGGCATATACTTATTGTTGAAATCAATCAATTCCAATCTTTTGGGTTTTATTAGGATGTCATAAATGCTATCCACCATATCTACAAAATGAGAATGCACAAAAAATTCATTCAGGCAGCCAAACAGTTGAACTAGTTGTTAATTTCTGTATTTACTATTTTCACACACGTGAATAAAATTATTTTATCAAACAGGGCTTGTGCATATTTTTCTTTTAAATTCTGTTTTTCCTGAACTCTCTCTTTTAAGTCCTTCAAATTTTAATGAAAGGCATATGATCACTCAGGGACAAGTGAACCAAAATACATATCCCCTGACAATCCCAATGTGAGGTAATTTGGAAGCATGTGAACTTCATATGACTCAAAAGATTGATGATAACAGAAGATAATATCCCCAAAAATAATGCAGTATATCCAATGTTAAGCTGATGAAAATCCACGTCCAGGATAGGAGAACAGTAGAATGAAGTGAACAAATTAGAAATTCAATCAATCTCAATCTTTAGGTTTTATTTGGTCATAAATTCTATCAACACTATCTACAAAAGTAGAATGAACAAAAAAAAAATTCAGGCATCCAAATGGTTGAAGTAGTTATTAGTTCTTTTATTTATTATTTCCTCATACATGATTAGCAGTTTTTTAACTAAACAAGCTGCTTGCATACGTTTCTTTTAGTTTATGTCTCTCCTGAACTTGCTTCTTTACGTACTTCAAAACTGAATTAAAAGGGATAAGATCCCTGAGCAACGAGCAAACACATAGATGGTATCCACTTATAATCCACAATGTTCGGTAATTCAAAAGAATATGAATTTAGCATGACTCAAAAGCTTGATGATAAAAGATGATAATACCCCAAACCATAGTGCAGTATAGGCAAGACGCAAAAAAATACACTTTCAGGATAGCCGATTTTAAGCTTATGAAAGTGGCTTGGTATAAGGCTTATGCCACGAACTTTTAAAAATGAGAACACCACAAGTGAGCAAGTTACAAAGATTGATCAGCACTGAAGAAAAGTCGCTGATGCATGTCAAGAACAAGTGCAGACAATAAGAATTAAAGAGAACAAGAGTAGAATGCACACAAGATACTGAAAATATCCAGATTCTGAATGATTGATAATGCTTGAATGTATATGCTACATTCCTTGGGTTAGCACAATGAGAGTAAGTGCTCTTGAAATGTGAACATGCCTGGAAGGATCCCAAAGTATGCACAAGTACAAGTGGAAGATTCCAGGAAAGATGCACAAGCAGAAGGATTCCATAGAGTACATATCCAATACATTGAGTCGGCAACAGGAACCTTTGTGGTACATTGTATCATTTTCTGCAGATTAAGGTATCCCTCGCGTAGATTATGCACAAAATTGCAAGCGGAGTCAAAGATTTAGATGTAGTTGTTTGGTTCCTCAAGCCCCACCGAGTTTGAATGAGAGAACTCATATCAAGAATTTGTAGAAGAAGACTGTCTCTTGGAGTTTGAACTTTGAAACAAGGGTGGCCAGAGTGTAATACCTCAGAGATACTCCACTAGTGGTTACCGGCCACAACTCACCCAATCATTTATCCTCCTATCTCTAGTATGTTTGAACTTTGAAGGCTCGTATTCTATTGAGCACACCTTCCGGCATCAGTATTTAATGTTATAGTACATATTGTGAACAATGCTGAATAACGTTACGGTTTGTATTCTGTGAAAACCAACTAGAAAATTAGAAGTCTTAAATCACTAAAAAAATGATTACTTGTGTGGTCATTTGAAGGAGCAACATTGAAAATTCAAAGAGCTGCTTTGCCAGAAGACCCAGCTTACACAAACCAAGCTAATAAGGTTGTTGAGTATGAGTAGTAGTTGACACTGTTGAAGGATCAGTAGTAAATATAACATGGTGGAAACTAGAAGATATCAATTGAAGGAAGGTTGCAAAAAGCTGTTCACAGGGTGAAATGAATGCATTGAGAAGGTGTATGCACTTAGAGATGAAGTGAAGCAGTTGAAATCAAGTGGGACAAACTCTTCATGTTCACAATCAGCAGGAGCAACTGTATCTCCAGGGATTCTTCTCATCCTTCATCTCCTTCTTGATATTATATTTGGGTCATATTGGAGAGGACCCCAACTTGTTTAGGACGGATAAAATTAGATAGGCATGTTCTTATTGACATTAAGAAATTACATATTTTGTAGTGGACTTAGGTTGGTGATTATTTTGCTTTTGGCTTAGGTAGCTTACTATTTTTTTGTTATGTATGGTTTACTCAATGGTTATGTCATAACTAACAACTGCTTGGTCAACAAACTCATAAATAGTTAGATGAATGTTGGGGTAGGGCAAAAATTTGACAGGTCCTCCCTCTACCAAGATTGTAACTGTACACTACCTCATACTATAAAGCTGTTGTTCTCTGATATTTTGTGGTATTATTATGCTCAAGGCATGTGATTATATTCCTGGAAGTAGCATTCTTTGGTATTATAGCCCACTGCTGTAAATGGTGTAGTCATTTGCGACCATATAAAGTTTTACATTGTCAAATATTTTGTTGTTGTGCTGATTTTATAGGATTGGTAACGATGACAAGAAAACAGTTTTGAAACAGGTGCAAAAGGATCTGAATGGGGTTAGTAGGCAGCACCTCTCACGAGTTGCTAATGAGTTGCAAACTTGCAAGGCAATGTCAATGATGCTTGGAAGCTTAGAAGAGATTTTTCACCTGGGGTTTGTTAAATCTGTTTGTTAGTATTTGAGACACCATTTTGGGATATTCTGAAATTTTTATTTATCAATCCATTTATGTTCTTTTGGTGGGGTGGTGTTGAATTTGCAAAGATTCAAGAGTATGTAGAAGCAGCGACCATGCTTGAATGTATGAGTGGGAAACTTTTTGACCCTTGTAGATCTCAATAATGAGATTTCAAAGTTTGGTGATTAATCTACTAGCCAATTCAAGATCGACATTCTAGATTATCTTTTAGGGGTAAGTATAAGACACCTATGTTCTTGTATATGGATTCATGGATATGTTGGAAGACTTACTCTAGTATTTATTGTGATTTGTTCGATTGGAGATTTGACAAGAGAGTTCCTGAGGTTAGCCATTAGTCAGGTGGTTGGTGGAGAGGTGGAGACAGCAAAGAGAATATGCAACTTTGTACGAGATCTTTACAAGGAATTAAGTCTTGTTGCTCCAATTATGGAAGATAATTCTGACATGAACAAGAAGATGGAAATAATGCTTCAGAGTTTAGTGAAAATAGAGAATGGTATGAACTACCCAGTACTCTCCTAGTATAAAGAGCCGCGTAAATTTGTATACCTTGTCCTTATATAATTGGTACTGTATGCTTTTGTAAGCCTGCTTTAACATTTTTTCTTAGTTGTTCTTTACAATCCCTAAAATCTTTGTACAAGAAGGTTAGACCTTTCATAACAGTAGTAAGATCAACTGCATATAATGACTCTCTTTTTATGAATAAACAGACTGTTCAGAATTACTTTTCCGCATGTAAGTGGCCATGGGTTTGGTATGCATTTTTCTTTCAAGAATCCTGAGCTAGCAAATGAGGTGTTTTAGTAGTGTGTGGTAGAGTTCAAGATTATTTTCTAATCTTGAATGGCTCAGTGCTCAAGGTAATTCTTTACGTTGGATTTTTAGGAACTCTATGGAGATCCCATTATGGGGTTTTGCTAATTAAAACTTCAAATTTTATCCATGTTGTTCCCCATTAGCATTGGTTGCTTAGTGGAATAAAATTACAAACCTCTTATGGTTGTTGAATCTTTATTGTCATTGTGCTTAAATTTTTAATGTTCTGATTTTGGTATGCGTTTAATGTGCAGATTAACTGCAGGGCAATTCTTACCTTAATAAAAGGAGTGCCATCCAAAACTGTACGAAGGCTAGTAAACAACAGGTTCTTGTTTCTAGTCGATGATACCTGCAAGGTATTTGAGTCAATTTACATCATTAGTTTTTGCTATTTGATTGTTTTACTTTGGCCTCTGAATGTGTTATATGTTTTTTGATTTACAAGCTGGTAGATAATTAGACTGGGTACGCTAGTCTTTCTTAGAGTTTCAATCATGTAAATGTATTCTCGGCAAAGGTGCTTTAGTCAATATGCCTACAAAACATCAAAGTTAGAAAATATCAACAATTAAAACTTGGAATTGATAAATTGAAAAGGGCCAGCTATAGGACTAGCTAGTAGCCAGAGCCTATCCTAGCTGATGACAACCTCACATTTAATTTTCAGGAATGTCTTTTTGTACTTGAATTTCTTTTTCTTTACCATTCTCACTTTAATTTTCCTTTCATTAGCCTTCTTTAAATATAGTTCATCAAAAACATCACCACTGACACCAACCTTATTAGTATCAACATCCAGTAGTCTATAGGCCTTTCAGCTTGTCAATAACTGCTAAACAAGACACCAATGGTGGCTCCTTCCATGAATTCCCTTTGTGGTTTCTTCTTTCAGCAACATGATCTTTCTCAATTCCTTGATTCCACAAACATTTGTAGTTATTGAATGTACTTACTTGTTCAGCAAAAATGGGTCCATATTGAAAATATTTTGTTTTGGAGTTGCTATTGGGTCATCTTGAAGATTTTGAAAGTTACCCAAAAAACTTTGATGATTTGATCTAGAAGAAGAAATGAGCCACATCATGAGAATCATCTTTGGACAATATATGTTGTTGTGATCTCATCTCACAAAAAGAGCAAAACTTATTCAATTTGTACTCAGGTGGTACCTCCAAGGTAAGCATTGTAGGTTGAAGAGGTACTCTGAGTTTATCATTCTCATGGGAAGGACCAACATTTATGTGAGAATGTCCTTGATAGTGTTGAGCTGGACCATTTTTTTGGAATTGTCTCTTCATTTTTGTCACATTAGTCACCACTCTTTGTAGGAGAGGATTGATTGAACTTTGGATCATCAGTCTAATTGTGTCTTTCTTGATCTTTCCTTTAGTAATGATGTCATCTTTGGACAATATATGTTGTGATCTCATCTCACAAAAAGAGCAAAACTTATTCAATTTGTACTCAGGTGGTACCTCCAAGGTAAGCATTGTAGGTTGAAGAGGTACTCTGAGTTTATCATTCCCATGGGAAGGACCAACATTTATGTGAGGATGTCCTTGATAGTGTTGAGCTGAACCATTTTTTTGGAATTGTCTCTTCATTTTTGTCACATTAGTCACCACTCTTTGTAGGAGAGGATTGATTGAACTTTGGATCATCAGTCTAATTGTGTCTTTCTTGATCTTTCCTTTAGTAATGATGTCATCTTCTAACTTAACAGATTTCTCTTGAGCTTGTTCAAGTTCATCAATATCAAGAGATTTGATCATGAATGCAATCTTTAGCATAATTGTATTTATAAAACAACTTAGGAGGATTTTTGGAGATGACTTCAAAATAGTGTTGATTCTATCAACTAGTTGATCAAATCATGCAATATATTCCTTCATAGGCTTATTATCTTCCTTCTTTACAGTTGAGAGGTGTGCAAATGGGATATGGCTATCCTTGGCTAGTTTGAATTGTGCCAAGAACATTTTGTGCATGATTTCCTAGCTTGTGATTTATCTCATGGTAAGATCCAGTGGAACCATTTTGCTGCTACTACAACAAAGGTTTTGAAAAAATATCACATTGTAACATCTTCATGCATCACCCCCAAAATACTACACAGTGAAGGTTGCAATGTGTTCATTAGGATGTTGCGTGTTGTCATCGTAAAACTTTAGAAAATTCTTGCTTGAGCCATGTGGGAAGTCATTGTCCTCTACAAGAGCCAAGGGAACAATATTGGTTCCCCTCAACAAGGGAAGCAGAGCAAACCATTATGGTTATTGTGATAATCTATTATTTGAAATGGTTCTTTTCCCAAAGCTAAGAAAATCTCAACAAGCTTTGGAACTCTTGAAGAAGAAGAACCCTCACTTGTAGATGGTTGATTTAGCTTGAAAGATGGGTTGGAAAGACCTTTTCTCTATGATTTAGTATAGACTTTATTCGCAATAATGGAGATACTTTTGTATGATGCAATAAAACTAACCTTTGTTTGAAGATAAAGCCTTTTAGTGATGCATGCTCCACAATGGGCATAAAAAAATGTTAGTGTTTTAATATGTATCTTGTAAGACAACACTCAAGGATAAACCTCTTTTCAAATTCTTAGGAGAAGCTCACTAGAAAGTAAACACTACTCTTAATACTAAAGCTATTAACAAGATTTACAACTACTCACACTTTACAAGATCATCAATGGGGTCTTGCATAAAGGAAAATTACTACAAGTAAATTGACCTATCTTTTTAAGTTTGAGGTTGAACACAAGATCTAAAAGGTTCTTATTTCACCAACAAATTTATGGATAAAAAATCGCAACTAAAAAAAAGTAAAAGAGACTAGTAGATCTATGTACACAAGAGTGTATCAAACCACTACTAACTCTAACAATGAAACCATGGTGCAAGATTTAAGAAAAGTGAACTCTAGAAGCACACAAAGTTACTAAGGTGAAGGTGGCATTAATACAAAGATCAACACTATTGTCACTATAATCCACTGAATAAAACCTCACACAAGAACACATAAAACTTAGATCAAATACACGAATGACAATCTTTGCAACATAAGCTAACTTCAACGATTATTTTGACTTGTTCCCAAGGCACTTATTTATAGGCTATAATGAATATACTTTTAGGGAATTGAAAATAATAATTAAATATTTAAAAAAAATGTTTAAAAGCAAACCTCTCCAAAAGTTGTAGAAAAAACTAGGAAGGAAAGATACTTTAAAAAAATCTACTCTAAAACAACTAATAAAATAAAAATAACTAAAGTTGCCTAAAAATAGGCCCTCATTCATTTCCGAAATAGAAAACTGACAATAGCCATTGCCAAAAACACTCGTCACCTCCTTCCCTATGAAATCCAACATTATTCGTAGAAGCTTATAGGAATTCCATATGGAATTGAGGCCTTTTTTGGATGTAGCTAAAAAGTAGCACATTTGACCTCCTCCTTGGTAAAGGGTGCCATCAACATTTCATTTTTCTTTTCCATGATCATCAATAGAATGTAGTTTAAAAGGATGTTCATGTTTCAAAGACATGAGGCACCATCTTCCACCAAAAACTCTTAGAAAATCAAACAACTACCTTTTTAATATCCTTAGCCATAGTAAAATATTTCCATCCACCCCACAAATACAATAAATTAAGTTTTGATTCCTCACCTTAAATGTATTATGAGAGAATTTTGTGTTTTGATCTCCCTTTGCCAACCAAGTTTCTGTTGATTTATCTTTCTAATAAATCTCTTCTCTACTTAAGGTTTTGCCATGTTATGGAATTCAATTTTGAATTTCTTCTCACATATGTTTTTAAATGAGTTCTTGTTCTATTCCTTTAGCTTCCCTTTAACAATTTAATTTCTTTGTGAAACAAAACATTTAGATTCCTAAGGTATATCTTCTTCTAATAACACATTTTGATTAAGTCTATCAAATCATCTCTTTTGAAGTACATTCATTCAAATTTGAATTGGTGAATTAAGGAGGGTTCATCTTCTAGAATTGATAATATTACAAAGAAACAATCAGATCCTACAATTGGGCATATGAAAGATTCCAATAAGTGTAGGAACTATAGCCCATTTGTAGAATTAAGAAAATAATCCAAACGTTCAACTATGTTGGTGAACTACACACTTTGGTTCATCCATGTGAATGAGCGTTTCTTAGGTATCAAGTCCAATAAATTCACAAATATCATAAATCTTGAAAATCCTTTTACGCTTGAGAGGTGTTAGAAAATACTCCCTATTTCTACCCCAAACAAATAATCATGTTAAAATCATCCCCACAACAACCAATTTATAAGGGGAAGCAAGAATAACAAACATGATTTCACTTCAAAGCTTAAGTTTGTCCCCTAAACTCCTATGGCCGTAAACATTAATCAACAAGAGAGATAGCCTAGACAAAATTATTTATACCTCTAATTGTATCCAATTTAGGGTGGAATGAGAACCTCCACAAAAATGTGAACAAGATGCCAAAGGACCCCCAACCCATTGGTTGCACTAATTGCATCCACCCTAGTACCCATCCAACCTGAACAATAAGGAACAACTTCATTTCTTGCAAATTTAGTTTTATTCCTAAAGTATAATTATATTAGTCAACATGTGATCAATTTGGCACTTGGCCATGAATCCCCCTAACATTCTTGGTGTAGATCTTCATTGCTCCATAAGAGAAGGGACTTCTCCCTTAGACCACCTTGGAAGATAATTTCTTAAGGAATATAGACCTTTTTCTAATGTAGCTTGATCCCTTTTCTATTTGGTTGTTTTCCTACTTCTCTTGCATCCTAAGCTAATGTTGGCCTTGAGCAATCTAGAGGCTAATTAATTGATGCACCTCATGTCACTAATATCCATAGAATCCTTTAATCAATTCTCGAAGCTCAACTACTCCTCATTGTTCTTCACATTCAAGACCATTCCTTCCTCATTATAGGCTAGTGGATTAAAGGAAATGATAGCAAGTTTTCTTGGTAGTGATCAAGACCAATTTATTGTTATTTTGGATTATTTTTTGATTTTCTCAAGTTTCTAGCTGAACTCTCAGTTTTGCTATTATTTTCCTTAGGGACCGAGCATTGAGTCACTTGATAGTTGACTTCCTTACACAATTGACGTCCACTTGGTCATGGCCTCAATAATGCACACAAATGAATTTATTTTCCTCAATCTCCAACCTTTCAGTCAAATCCCTAACTGATATGAAATTAGTGATTTGGTTTAGAATTACGTGGATCAAGGCCACCTTTATGAGGGAATACATGTGAGAATTCTTATTGATTAGGTCCCCGTTGATCGAATAGATTGTTCCTACACAAGAATCATTTTTCAATAAACAATTGTTGATCTAGTACTCTAGAATATTGTATTGTTGCATTCCACATGGAGCATAATTAGGGGAGCATTAGAGAGGATTGAAGTTTGGAATCCATTCTTGAATGTGAAGGGTGGAATCACCCACTTTCTATGGTGTGTTCTTTAATTTCATTGCACCTCTTGCACCCCAAGAGCCGAGGATCGAATCCTCAATTTGGTTTCATGTCCATTTTCCACTTATCCCTCTTCCAATTAGTGCACATTCTAGTAAGGAATTTTCCATATACATGTCATCCAAGTGGAGGATCACTTTATGTTCATTCGTGCTAGAATTTGTATATTGTCAATTTTGGTACCAAGCCCTTTTTTATAATTAAATCAAAAGAAACAGATTATATTGCATTTAAAGAGATTAAAATTATATGACATATAATGAGGCTCTTTGAGGAAGCAACCTTGTTTGATCTCTCAGTATAATGAAATTCTTTAGAATTGTATTTCTTGTTCTCTCCTTTTGCATTCTATCTTTAATTCCTTAGTTATCTTTACTATTTATTTTGCATCCTTTACCTCTTTCTCCCACACCCTCTTTTTTTGATGTTCTCTCATTCTTTTTGTGCCTTTCTTTATCTTTCTTTTCAACTCTTCACTACTTTCTCTCAATTTTTTCTTCCCTCTTTCTTTTCTTAGTTTGCCTTTTTTATTTTTCTCACTTTGTACTTTCTTTGTATTGTTTTTCTCTCTTTCTTTTTGTTTTTATGTCTTTCTCCATCTAACTATCTTTCTATTTTTTCATCTCTTTTTTTCTTTGATTTCTCTAATGTTTTCTCTTTATCTTTCTGTCATTTTTAAATATTTTTTTCTTGGTTCAATTGTCTCTTTTTTCCATTTTTCTTTTCTATTCTTTCAATCTCAATACCTTTTTAATTTCTTTATATTTTTATTTCATAATCATTCATTTTTCCCCTTATTTGTTGTCTCTTGCACTTTATATTTATCATATTCTTTTTATATCTATTTATCTTATTCATTGTCTATGTACTTCTCTTTTTCTTTATAATTGTTTTAATATTACCTCTCTTTGTTCTCTACTTTTCCTTTTTTCCTCTCTTACTTTTTTCATTCTTTTTTGTGTTAAATTATTTTCTTCTTTTATTTCTCCTTTTATTTCTCTCAAATTCTATATTTATTTTCTCTCTATTTATCTCTTTCTACCTATTTATTATTTGCTCTCTAGTTTGCTTATTTTCTCATATTATATCTTTTTCTATGCTCATTTCTTTCTTTTTATGTCTTTTTCTATTTGATTCTCTCTTTTTCTCTCGTATTTATTCACTCCATCTCCAATTTTACCTTTCTACGTTTCTTCATCAATATTTGGTTTTTGTTCCTTGCTTTGTAACTTTTCCCCTCTTTGAAAATCTTTATCTCTATGTTGGTCATTCTCTCTCAACCCTTTTTATATATGATATGGTTCTATATTTTTCAGTCTTTGTTATTTCTCTGTTTATATGTGTCTATCTCTATTTCTCCATGTTTCATCATTTATTTTTTCTTTATTTTTACATTATTTATTCATATTTCTTTATTTTTTAATATCTATTTCTATTTTTTAGATTTTTTTTTTGTATTTTTATCTTTTCTCCTTATTTTCTCTCATTTTTTAATTTTCTCTCTACATTTACTTTGTTCTCTCTCTACCTCTCTCTACTATTTCTTTCACTAATTTTCTTTTTCTTTCTCCTCATGCCATTCTTTCTATTTTATCTCAATGTCTCCCCCTCTTACCCTTCTTTCTTTCTTTGTATCCAATTTATCTGGCTCTTTCCTTCCCTTAGTGGTTTTTTATTTTTGTTTATTTGTCTATATATATACATTACTTTTGTTCTCTTAATGATTTTTATTCTTTCCTTTTGTTTTTGCTCTCTCTCTCTCTCTCTCCTTAATTTCATTATTTCTGTTTTTCCTATTTTTGCATATTTATCAAAAAAAATTCTATGTTTATACAATTTTTTCTTTTGTTCTTCCTATATTTATTCTTTCTTTTTTCTCTCATAGTTTATTTGTACCTTTATAGTTCGTTTCTTTCTCTTTTGGCATATATTTTTTCCTTTAATTTCCTTTTATTCTAGTTATCTCTCATTGTCAAAATATATTTATTTCTTTTTAATGTTTCTCTACATTGCTACTTCTATTTCTTTGTTTCTTCTTTCCATCTATTTTTATCTCTTTCTATATGGGTTGGGCCTTGGACCCTAGAATTTAATTTTTTGATCTATAAACCTTGATCTATGCCCTAGCCTCATGGATCGTGGACCCTAGGCTGATAAACATTTATTATATAGCCTAAACACTTAGATCCTAGAACCTTGATTTTTGAACCTTGAACCTTAGAGGCTATGCCTTGTACTTGTGGACCTTAGACCAAGAAATATTACTATTTACCCTTTACCTTAAACTCGTGGATGAACCCTAATGCTCAGTCTATGTTGCTAGATATTTGACCTTCGACAGTAGAACATGGACATTAGATCCCAAGAATCTAGGCCTTAAACCTTGGACCTTAGAGCTTTAAATTTCAATATCGAACCTTGGTTTGTTAGATGATTAGAGCTTGGATCCAAGACCATGTATACTATACTATGGACCCTAGAATTTAAATACTATATTATAGAAAATAATCATTCCCTAAATATGATAAATCGAACATTTTATGCTAGATGTTTACCCTAAAATTTGGAGCCTAGACCTTGGGCCCTATCCCTAGATTTACAAATCATGAACCCTTGACCAAGAAACCTATACCATTTATTGTGAACTCTTAAAGCTTGAATTTGGGATCAATAGGACCTTAGCATTATGCACCCTCAACAAGAAACGCATACCCTATACCATAAATCCTTGGACCATTGGCATTAAACGCCTAGATCCTTAATTTTAGACACTGGGATGTGGACACTATACCCTTTGGACCTAGGTCATTGGGATTTGTCCCTCAAACCATTGACTATGTGCCCTTATATTGTGTCCCTTAATCCTTCACCTTTGAATCCAAGACTTCTTGAACATTACAACTTGAGCACTTAATCTTGGGCCCTAGAATTTTGAATATAGAATGAAAGCATGGACCTAATAGATCAAATCCTTGAAGTCAAACCTTGTTTATAAACACATGATCCTAAAGCCTTTTACCTTGGAAGTTGGATCCTAAACTCTAGAACCTTAACTTTGGACCCATGAACACTATACATGTTCTAGGTTGGATTCATGGACCATGGAGTTTAGATCAAAGAACTATTACTGAATATTGCGATCCCTTAGACTCTATACTTTAAACAATTAGACTTCACACCTTAGACCAAGAAACCTTTGTCATGTGCCTTTGACCATGGACATTAGACCATAGGCCCTAGATCTTCGACACAAGACATCAGATTGTGGATGGTAGACCCATGGAACCTAGGCCTCAAATTTGAGAGCTTAGTCCTTGGACCCTATGATCTCTTTCTATCCCTATTATGCCCTTCTTTCATTCCCTTTTTTTGTATTGTATTTATTTATCTCTATTATTCTCCCTTTATCTTCAAGTTTAGATCTATCTAAATCTTTCTCCCTTTCTAGTTATTTTTTTCGTCTTTCTCTATCTCTCATTCTTTTATTATTTATTTATTTATATTATTTGGTGCTCTCTCTTTCTGCTTCAATCTCTCTTTATTTTGCTTGAAACCTTTTTTTTCTTCCAATCTATATTTTTTCCCTCTTGACTTTTTTTTTAAAATCTTTGTCTCTCTTTATAATTGTCTTTTTGTTTATCCCTTCTTTCTTATTATTTATTTTTATCCCTATTTTCTCTCTTTATCTCATAGTTTAGATCTCTTTAGATCTTTTTTTCTAATTCTTTTCCTTATTTGATGTTTCTCTATCTCTCTTTCTTTTATTTATTTTTTATTTCTATTGTTTGATGCTCTCTCTACATGTGTTTCTATCTCTCTTTTTTTCTATTTTTTCTTCCAATCTATATTTTCCCTCTTAATCTTTTTTTGTCTTTTGTTTATCCCTTCTTTCTTACTATTTATTTATGTCTTCAATTCTATTTTCATCACAAATGTTGACTATTCATTTAATTATCTTTATCTTTCTATCTCTTCTTTTATTCTTTTGTTGGTGTTTTTTTTATTCCATCTCTTCTTTTATTCTTTTTTTTTCCTACATTTTTAATGATACCTATCTTTTTCTCTATGTTACTTTTTTCATTCATGTATTTTATATTAAATTAAATTTTTATTTTGTACCTATTTCTTTTTTCTTAAATCCTTGATTATTTTCTCATTTTTTTGTCTGTCTTTTTACTTTTTAATCTATCATTTATTTTGTAGTTTTCTCATATTGTCACATTAACACTCTCTCAATATTTATTGCTTTGATTTCTACCTTACATTTTCTTAGTTTGTGTCTCTCTATTTGTATTTATTCTTTGCATATATCTATTTTAAAGAATTTTTGTTTTTTCACCAATATTTTTTTATTTTTGTTTCCCTCTTTTTATTTGTCATTTCCTCAGACACTTTTTGTAATATTTATCTCTATGTTTGGACTTCGAGGTCCGAGTTTACCTGATGCACATGGCTTGTAGGTTGTTGCATACATCCCCAAGGGAGTAGTTTTGCCCTAGTGTAACACCCCTTATCAACCCCAACTTTTTAGAATGTAAGACCAACGTAAGACGAGTTCAATGTTGGGTTGGATCGCAAAGATACCCCTGAGTCAACAAAAAAAATCATACATTTTTGTTGTCTTTAAAAGGGGTTTGGATTGTGATATTTTGATTAATTGAAAGTCAATTTTCAAAAAAAAATCATAATGTGATTTTAGTGTACCTGTTGATTGATACACTAACAATTCATTCATATTAAGTAACATAACATCATTCTTCTCTTCCTTTTGGATCGAAGGTGTCTTAAAAGAATTTATATCTCTATGACCCAGCTCACCCATTTTCAACCCCAACTTGACAGAATGTAAGACCAAGGTAAGGCAGACTAGATGTTGGGTCGAGTCATGAGATACCCTTAAATCAACAAAAAAAAGAGAGAGGATTCAATAACTTTTTATTTTTTTGAAAGGGTTTGAATTGGAATATTTTGATTAATTGGAGGCCAATTTACAAAAAAATCATAATGTGATTTTAGTGTACTTGTTTATTGATACATCAATAATCCATTCATATTAAGTAACATAGTATCCTCCTCTATCTTTTGAATCAAAAGTGTCCTAGAATAACTTCTATCCATGTGACCCAATTCACATATTCCCGACCCCAACTTGGCAGAATGTAAGACCAAGGTAAGGTGGGTTGGGTGTTGGGCTAGGCTGAAAAAATACATTTAAGTAAACAGAAAAAGAAGAAAGGGATGTTTATCAATTTACAAAAAAATTATAATGTGATTTTAGTGTACCTATTAATTAATACACTAACAATTCATTTGTATTTAGTAACATCATCATTCTCCTCTACCTTTGGGATCAAAGGTGTCTTAGAAGAATTTCTATCTCTGTGATCTAACTCACCCATTTCTGATCACATAGATACCCATGTGTCAACAAAAAAAAAAGGATACCATTTGTATTAAGTAACATAACATCTTTCTCTATCATTTGGATCAAAGGTGTCTTAGAAGAATTTATATCCTTATGACCCAACTCACCCCTTTTTAACCCCAACTTGGCAAAATGTAAGACCAAAGTAAGGTGGGTTGAGTGTTGGGTTGGGTCGCAGGGATACCTTTGAGGCATAAAAAATAGAAAGAAAAGTTCATATTTTTTATCGTCTTTGAAATGGGGTTTAGATTGGAATATTTTGATTAAATTGGAGGCCAATTTACAAAAAAAAAATTATAATATGATTTAAGTGTACTTATTGATTAATACATTAACAATTCATTCGTATTTAACATCATAGCATTTTTCTCCTCTATCTTTTACATCAATGGTGTCTTAGAAGAATTTGTATCCTTGTGACTCAACTCATCCATTTTTGCCCCCAACTTGGCAAAATGTAAGACCAAGGTAAGGCGAGTTGAGTGTTGGGTCGGGTCACGGGGATACCTCTGAGTCAATCATAAAAAGTTGATACCATTTTTATTAAGTAACATAACATTTTTCTCCTCTACCCTTTGGATCAAAAGTGTTTTAAAAAAATGTATATCCTTGTGATTTGATTCACCCCTTTTCGACCCCAACTTGGCAGAATGTAAGACCAAGGTAAGGCGGGTTGGGTGTTCAGATGGGTCGCAGGGATACCGTTGAGTCAACCAAAATAAAGAAGAAAAAGAAGTTTATACCTTTTTTATTTTTTTGAAAGGGGTTTGGATTGAAATATTTTGTTTAATTGGAGGTCAATTTAAAAAAAAAATCATATGATTTTAATGTACCTTTTGATTAATACACTAATTCATTTGTATTTAGTAACATAGCTTCCTTCTCTACTTTTTGGATCAAATGTGTCTTAGAAGAATTTATATCCCTATGATTTTGTTCACCCATTTTTAACCCCAACTTGGCAAAATGTAAGACCAAGATAAGGCAAGTTGGGTGTTGGGTCAAGTCACGGGGATACCCCCAAATCAACAAAAAAAAGGATACCATTTGTATTAAGTAACATAATATCATTTTCTATCCTTCTGTATCAAAATTGTCTTAGAAGAATTTTTATCCTTGTAACCCAACTCACCCCTTTCTGATCTCAACTTGGAAAAATGTAAAACCAAAATAAAGCGGGTTGGGTGTTGGGTTGGGCCGCATGGATACCTTTGAGTAAAAATAGAAAGAAAAATTTATACATTTTTATCATCTTTGAAAGGAGTTTAGATTGTAATATTTTGATTAATTGGAGATAAATTTACAAGAAAAATCATAATGTGATTTTAGTGTACTTACTGATTAATACACTAATAATTCATTCATATCAATAACACACCATCCTTATCTGCCTTTTGGATCAATGGCGCCTTTAATTTTTTATCCTTATGACCCAACTCATCCATTTTCAACCCCAACTTGGAAAAATGTAAGACTAAGGTAAGGCAGGTTGAGTATTGGGCTGGGTCACAGGGATACCCTTGAGTCAATAGAAAAAAATGGATACCATTTGTATTAAGTAGCATAGCATCTTTCTTTTCTGCCCTTTGGATTAAAAGTGTTTTGAAGAATTTATATCCCTCCAATCCAGCTCACCCCTTTTCAACCCCAACTTGGCAAAATGTAAGACTAAGGTAAGGTGGGTTGGACGTTGAGCTGGGCCGCAGAGATAACCTTGAATCAACAAAAAAAAAGAAGTTTATACATTTTATTGTCTTTGAAAGGGGTTTGGTTAGAATATTTTGATTATTGGTGGTCAGAAAGTAACATAGCATTCTTCTCCTCTAACTTTTGAATCAAATGTGTCTTAAAAGAATTTATATCCCTATGACCCAACTCACCCTTTCCAACCCCAATTTGAAAAAATGTAAGACCAGGGTAAGTTGGGTTGGGCATTGGGCTGAGCCGCAAAGATACCCTTGAGTTAAAAAAAAAAAAGAATTTTATACATTTTTATCATTTTTAAAAGGAGTTTAGATTTGAATATTTGATTAATTGGAAGTCAATTTACAAAAAAATCATAATATAATTTTAGTGTGCTTATTGATTAATACACTAACAATGTATTCGTATTTAGTAACATAGCATCTTTTTCCTCTATCTTTTGGATCAAAAATGTCTTAAAAGATTTTTTCTCTGTGACTCGGCTCACCCCTTTCTTACCCCAATTTGACAAAATGTAAGACCAAAGTAAAGTAGGTTGGGTGATGGGTTATATCATAGGAATACCCCCTAGTCAACAAAAAAATGATACCATTTGTATCAAGTAACGTAACATCCTTCTCATCTGCCTTTTGGATCAAATGTGTCTTAGAAATTCTTTTATCCTTGTGATCCAACTCACCCATTTCCAACCCCAACTTGGAAGAATGTAGTGCATTGGGATGGGTTGTAAGGATACCTTTGAGTCAATAAAAAAGTAGAAAGAAAAATTTATACATTTTATCATTTTTAAATAGAGTTTAAATTGGAAGATTTTGATTAATTAGAGGCCAATTTACAAAAAAGTCATAATGTGATTTTAGTGTACTTATTGATTAATATACTAACAATTCATTTGTATTTAACATAACATTCTTCTCCTTTGTCTTTTGGATCAAAATTGTTTTAGAAAAATTTATATCTTTGTGACCTAGCTCACCTTTTTTTTACCCCAACTTGATAAAATGTAAGACCAAGGTAAGGTGGGTTAGGTGTTGGGCCGGGTCACGAGGATACCCTTGAGTCAATA
The DNA here is from genome assembly GCA_007258455.2 of Sequoia sempervirens. Taxonomy (NCBI): domain Eukaryota; kingdom Viridiplantae; phylum Streptophyta; class Pinopsida; order Cupressales; family Cupressaceae; genus Sequoia; species Sequoia sempervirens. Next base: position 109,058,839 of record VDFB02179234.1, read on the forward strand.
GAAAAAAATGGATACCATTTATATTAACATAACATATTTTCTTCTCTGCCCTTTGGATCAAAGGTTAGGTGAGGTGGGTTAGGTGTTGGATTGGGTCACGGGGATACCCTTGAGTCAATAGAAAAAAATGAATACCATTTATATTAACATAACATATTTCTTCTCTGCCCTTTGGATCAAATGTGTTTTAAAAAAAATTATATCCTTATGACCCAACTCACCCTTTTTCGACCACAACTTGGCAGAATGTAAGACCAAGGTAAGGTGGGTTGGGCATTGGGCTGGGTTGTAGGGATACCCTTGAGTCAACAAAAAAAAGACAAGAATTTATACATTTTTATCATCTTTGAAAAAGGTTTGAATTGGAATATTTTAATTAATTGGAGGTTAATTTACAAAAAATCACAATGCAATTTTAGTGTACCTATCAATTAATACATTAACAATTCATGCGTATTAAGTATTATGACATTCTCCAACTCTATCTTTTGAATCAAAAGTGTCTTAAAATAATTTTTATCCTTATGACCTAGCTCGCCCATTTTTGACCCCAACTTGGCAGAATGTAAGACAAAGATAAAGCGGGTAGGGTGTTGGCTCGGGTCACAAGGATACCCCTGAATCAACAAAAAAAAGAATAGAGAGAAATCCATAACTTTTTATTATTTTTGAAAGGGGTTTGGATTGGAATATTTTGATTGATTAGAGATCAATTTACAAAAAAATAATAATGTGATTTTAGTGTACATGTTGATTGATACACCAATAATCCATTTGTATTAAGTAACATAACATTCTCCCCTCCCTTTTGGATCAAAAGTGTTTTAGAAAATTTGTATTCATATGACCCAACTCACCCCTTTCTGACCCCAACTTGGTAGAATGTAAGACCAAGGTAAGGCAGGTTGAGCATTGAACTAGGTATTCTATATTTTATTTGTTATTTATTTTTCTCATCCTCTCAATTATCTTTATTTGTTTATCTATCTTCCTTGTCCATTTCTATATTTTTACACTTTCATATATTTTCTTTGTTTGTTTCTTTTTATTCTCTTTTGCTTGCTTGCTCAGTCACTCTCTATTTGTTTTATTCCCTCCATCTATCTTTTATATTTCTTTTTTTTAATTTTGTTGTCATTTTTTCCTTTTTATCTTTGATTATAGATTTGTCATTCTATCCCTCCCTCTATTTGTCCTATTTTTTCTCGTTTTGTTAAAAAAAAATCTATAATCTTTTGTTTAGGCTAAGGTTGATTGAGCATCTCTTGTAGCTCACATAATTTTCATTTGTTTGTTCACATGGGGTGCAAGTAGAGAGATTGATGTTTTGGACATATTTCCAAAGACTATATATTTGTAGTGCAATCTTTATTAACGAGATAATACATTGTGTGGATAGTTTTGGAGGTTTGTTTTTTCCCTTGTGCAGATTTTTCCACAATATATCTTGTGTCATCTTATTGTATGTTTGTCTATTATTTTGCATATTTTTCACTCATCAAGTTTTGTGGAAATAGTTTTATATTGATGCAAAGTTTTCTTCCTTTGGTATTAAAGCCTAGTTGTTAAGGTTGTGGGCGAAAATCACTTTAATATTGTTAACACTTGGAAGGAGTAGAATTTTTGTGCATAATTAATTCCATGGATTTGTAAGAAAATAATAAAGGCATTTTTAAAATAGTTCTATATAGATTTTTTAAAATAATTATGTATGGTTGCAAAAAAAAATTATAAGATTATATTTAGTGATAAAAAAAATTCAAACTATGCATTTTCTAATCGAAGGCTTTTGGGGACCAGGCCTTGGCTCGACAACCAACCAAACAGATGGTCACAACCAACATGCAGAGACAATTATTCATAAGGCCAATAGACAAGTTATTGAGGGCCAATGAGAACAAATCACATGGTTTATCAAGATTTTCTTAGTAGAAAACCTGAAAAATAAAAAAAAGTTGTCAAGGCTTCCCTTGCGGGCTTGAATAAGTTAAATTCTACATACGTGAATCCAAATGTAAGGAGTTCATGAGTTGGGCACCATGGCTTATTAAACCATAGGGCAAAAAGTTGCATGGGGTCAAATGATTAGAATGAGCTCAAAAAAAGGGAGGTCAAATCTATTTCTAAAGGAAATTAATGACATGTTGCACAAACTTCTTTATGCCCTAAATACTAGAAATTGGACATTGTGCCCAAGACATCTAACCCTCTAGATGTTGAAACCTTCACAAAGAAATCTTTAGTATTTACCTTGAAGTCTTAGACCAAATCAAATATTTATAATTTAAAGAATTGTTTTGATGTAGGTCCTATTAGGAATTTAATTTGTCAATTTTATGACAACTCAAACCGAATTGTATATATGGTGGAATTGTTATTGAAATTATATGGGGAAGCTCCCTAAGATCTAGAACTCAAAACTATAAACATAATTTACATGTATACACAATGCATAAAATCATATGGGCACCACAGACAAGGTTATAAAGCAACTGTGAGTAGTGGGGAACATTCTGAAACGCAAAGGGCTCTTTCTTTTTGTTAGAACTCTGTAAGTTTGCTTAAGGCTGGTTGTTTTGCTTGGTTGGTCATAAAAAAACAAAATTTTAATGGGAGATAGATTAGCTAAGTTGGGAATAGCAAATCACTTTAAGTGTATACTTTGTGATGAAGTTCAAGAAGATGCAAATTACTTTTTTATTGGTTGCAAATTTGCTCAAAAATGTTGGGATTTTATTAAAGAGAAACTAAATTGGTATTCTCCTTTACCTTGTACTCTTTGGGAGCTTTTTACGAGTTGTCATGTATTGTATAAGTCTTTGCTCTTCTCTATTATTTGGTGGGTGACTCCAACATTAGTTATTTGGAATATATTGTGGGAAAGGAACAAGTCTATTTTCAGATAAGAAACATCCATTGTAGAGCAGGTTTTGATACAAGTAGAAAATTCAATTTCAGAGGTAACAAATGCTTAAGTGCGGGAAATTAAAAATGCAAGTTCGCTTTTCATTGATTAGGATGCTTTGGTAATGAGGAAATGGAGCTACCTAGTACTCCCATTCAAAGGAAGTTGACACCAACTAGAGAAAAAAAAATCATAGATCTAAGGTATCTTGGATCCCACCCCACCCCCTTCAGGTGTCTATAAGCTAAATTTTGATGGTGCTTTAAGAGGAAATCCTAGAAGCTCAAGAGCAGGGATGATCATTAGAAATAGTAAGGGAAACTTTGTTGGTGCCAAGTCGGCTAGTCTTCCTATTGGCACAAATAACACAACTAAAGCACATGCTCTTTTATACGGTTTGCAGTTGGTTTTCAATCTAAAAAATAGGAATCTTCAAATTGAAGAAGATTCATTAGTGATCATAAATGCTTGCAAGGAGATGAAAATTTTTAACTGAAAGTTAGATTATGTGATGCAACATATTTGAGGCTTAATGGACAAACTAGCAAGTTGTAATAAGCCACACCTATAGAGAAGGAAATAAAGTGGTGAATTTACTGGCAATTATGGTTTGTGATCAACAATAGTTAATAATGGTATATGACAAGAAGGAAAACAATCTACTTGAGTGTTTGATAGATATGATTAGGAGTGAGTGGAGAAAAATTTGCATAATGTTAATGATGGGTTGGTAAGGGGGAAACTTTAGTCATATTGAAGGCCCATCGACAACTTGTTGTAAGGAAGGCTCAAGACTGTCAATGTTCATATAATGAAGGATGCACTCAAAGCATAAATGTGCTACAAATTGCAAAGCATTTGGCATGCATTTCTTTTTATTTGTATAAACTAACTTTATGATGTAGGTTATTTTTAAAATTGCACATTGCAAGCCTTTGTACCTACCATTAAGCGTAATGATTATGGGTCTTAATGGAAAATATTAAATGGATCCTTGTCTTGTGTGAAACTTTAAATGCTTACAATTGAAATGGTAAAGGTTGTAAGGTTGCATTGATTTCTGAGTGTTATCTTGCAAACAAATGTGTGAAGCAGAGCTTTTGGTTATGTGTGGGCATGGTCTTCATCACTTTCCAAACAACTCTTCCCAAGTTTTAAAGGTTTTCCAAGTTACTATTTTGTTGGTTCTAAATGTCTCAAGGCTCGATGTCCAACGGTGGGGAAATTCAAGTGTATACAAGTAGTCATAGTTGCAAGGTTTGTCGAAGATCAACAATGGAATACTATTCACACAATTACAAGGTTTTTTTCCCTATGAATGACTGGGAAGTGTCATTCACAGGATGTTTAGAGCCATCTCAATTTCTCCAAGTCTTCAAAAGACAATGCACCCAAATCACAAAGAGCATTAAGTGGGTAATTGGAAAAGAAATAATCTATCCATAGGAAAGGAGGGTTCTATTTCCCTCCTAGCTTCTATCAGTTTTCATTTCAAATTTGCTTGATTTGCTTCAATGTTATCAATTGGTTGAATTGATTGCAACAAAGGTGGTAAATGATTTTTTTTGCAAAACAATGCTCTGTTAAGAGCCACATAGTCATATGACCTCTGGAAAGGTCAAGGTTATATTGGGGGTTTATTCCCCAAACATTTTATTTTGCACAAAAGATCCTTTATCTCTCTTTACAATGCTAGAAAGGATTCCCTGGAGATGAACAACACTAGTATTTTGTACAGAGCCCTAGAGAGAAATGGAAGAGAGTTCGTGGAGGATGTGGTTCTCAAATTCAAAGAGAAATACCATGCAATTGTTGTTTTACTAGCACATGATCATATTCCTCCAAGCTTGGCAGCAGTCGAGGCTTCTCTTAATTGTCGTGCTCAAGACCTAGTTTATCGTGCCATCCTTCCAAATCTAATTAGCATAACTTCTACACATTCAAGTGATGCTAGTTCGCAGGAACACCAAGACAAAAAGAAGTGGACGTCTGCCAGATGGAGGAATGAATTGCTAGAAAAATCAAGCCATGAACTTTTGTACTACGTTATGTTATAAGTTGAATCAAAGCATTTGCCTGTTAAGTGTTGTCAAGCTTGTTTTGTATTCATGCGGTCTTGACCATAAATGCTTAGTCAATGCTAATGACTTGTAAATATTATATTCAGGGGTGTCTATTAGCTCCTAAAACATATAACTATTTCTTTTGAATTTGGAACATCTTATTGTAATCTTTATATATATATAGGCCTTAGCATTTTGCTTAAAAAAAAGATTGTATCTATGATGGAATTGTTATTGAAATTATATGGAGAAACTCTCTAAGATCGAAAACTATAAACTATAAACATAATTTACATGTATACATAACGTAAAAAAATTGAATGGAGTTTTCCATTATATATAAATATCTAATTGAATATGTGTTTTCCTTGGTTGCTAGTATTAGACTATCAATAGTCAAGACTTGCAATAAGATTTTCACTTTTAAAGAAGGGTAATTTAGTAGACACTATTGATAATCTTAGCTTCCTATAGACTAAAGTAAAGATGTATATTTGGCTTTAGGCATAACTTAGTAATGGTTAAAGTAGGGATTGAATTATGAATTATGGACTCTACATGTAGGGTCATTTACCCTACACCTAAAATACTTGGACCCAACCATTGTGTTAGAATATTACATCTTAATATATTATATTAATATATTAATAATTGAGGGTTATTTTCATGATGAAAAGTTGCATAAATAATTGCCAGGTCGTTAAAAAGGAAAATGCTTATTAAAAACCAGACAAACAAATTTTAAATCCTCTTAGATTTTTTTTTACAGGGGATCGGTGATGGTGTGACACATCATCTAGTATCATAAGGACGGGGGGAGACTAGACCTTGTGACATCTTTGCCTGTAACAGGATGCTTTAGCCAATTGAGCTAGGACCCTCACCCCTAAATCCTCTTAGATTCATCATAATATAATATTGTATATTATTTTGTGTGTGTATCATGGTGTAATCTCAATTTTATGCTTTTCCATTTTTCAGGTTGTTATTAGAGCCACAACATTTGGAAGAGAAAGATGGATAGAAGAAATGTAGGTGGTTGTGTGGGTGAAGTTAGCATGAGAGAATGGGACCTTTGAGGATTCTTCATATTTTTTCAAATGTTTAGTAGGGTTGTATGTTCATATTTGTTTTAGCTGCAGATATTAAAGTTGTGTGAAAGGAATTTGAAGGATTTCATGAGTTTCTCTTTCCACATTTTATGTTGAATAGTGTCACCCATGAATGTCTATTGTCTTTTATTATAAAGGCTATTATTTTAGGAAGCAATAATTGCCAATATGTTGTGCATTGAAATGCCAAAATGGAGAATAGAATGTGATAAAATGCTTTACATTTTCCTATTTGAGAATTGGATTGTGTCAAAGTGAAAATAATTTCATTAACAGTAGTATCGAATTTTAGATTCCAAATTTATATATTACATAATAGGCTTTCCTAGTGGTTGTTCATGCTTAAACTAGAGTGCTTGTAATTTGATATATTCAAATATATGTGGATTTGATTCCCACATGTATAAAGTGCAGATTCATTCCAAAAGAGCTACTAATACAGATTCAATCTATTGCATTAAAACATTAAACCAATTGGTTTATAGCCCAACAATGGGTTTGCAACTTCCGTGAAACATACCTTACTCCATAGTGGACATAAAGGAATCAATCACCTTTAGATTAAGGACATGATTTGTAAGGTAAGAGAACTAGCTATGCTAACTTCAATAGCCTTCTATTACTATACCTAACATAGTTTATTAAGATTCAAATGAGACATCAAGTAGATAAAGATAACAAGTCAACAAAGTAGGCTAGAGGACAAAAGAGGTTGAAAGTTTTTGAAATCTTGAGGTAGCTTTTCACTTGGAGATTGTAGATTGTTTTAGAAGCACCATTGTATTTGTGTCTATTCTTAGAGCAAGGGGGCTTGGCAATTTCATTGTATTTGTAGATGGTTGATTATGTCTTGATCCACAAACTTGGTGATTTGTATCAATGGATGGTTGATTATGTCTTGAATGATAGATCAAGAGGTGTGTATGTGGTTAGTTGAGTATGGATTGATTTACATAAGAAGTGTCATTGTTATGGATAATTGAATGTGTCTCAATTCACATACATAGAGTGGTATTTTGTAGATACTTGAGTATTTCTTGATTCACAAGAGGAGAGGTGTACTTATGAATAGTTGAGTAGTTTCTGACTCAAAGGTATTGTTGGATGGTCAACTAATGCAATCAATTTGTTGCATCTTGAGTGTGGAGATTTAGTGGAGGTGTTTCATCAAATTTCTAGATGGGCTTCTCTATTCAGTCTATTTAGTGTTCCATCCTTGGTTTAGATTGATGTAATAAGGGGGAGAATATTAGAATATTATATCTTAGTATAGGATACAGGTTAGACGATAAATATAAATTAACAATTTAGTATGTTAATGTTAATTTTCAAATAAATATTAAGCTAGTGAACAAATTAATGTTAGTAGTTAAGTGGGAGTTACTTTTTGCATGGAGGTTGCATGGTTGTGAAGTGGCTCAAAGGGAAGAGGCTTATATAATCCAATGTAAACAAATGTAAAATCATCATAATACAATAGTCAATATTATTTTGTGTGTGAATAACAATGTAATTAGTTGATGCTCAAGCATTTTTCAATTTATTCAACCTCATAGGCTAGAGCTTTGAACCTAAAAACTAGGGTATGTATATTATAACCATGGAACTTGACACAAATAATTGGCACTAGACACATACTATCTCTCCCCATTTCTATTACTTATTTCCTTATTTTTTCTTTTATTGTATTTTCTTGCCTATTTATTATCTCTCTATCTCATTGTCTAAATCTCTCTTTCCTTCTCCAACTCATTTTTTCTTCTCATGTTTTAGTCTTCCCTACTTTTAAGTTTTTATTGTTTTAGTATTTCTTTATTTTTTATTAATATTTCCTTATTTCTCTTTTTTCTCTTTCTTATGCAGACCTTGTGAATGGATATTTGCAACCCTAAAATTTAAACTTTTGTCGACTTGCAAACTATGAACCTTAGATTGAAAGAAATTACTAGTTTCCAACTCTTGAACCTTGGACAATTTAATTCAAAACAAACTCAACCATAGACCATGGTCTAGTTATATATTGACCCTATTACAAGAACCTTTTATCATATTTCCTAAATCCTTGGACCTTAGACATTGAATATTGGACTTATGGATTATGGATTGTCGACCAAGAAAATTTCTCTTTACCTTGACCTGTTAGAACCTCTATCGTAGTTCATACAACTTGGCTACTAGATCCTTAGAACTTAGGATTTGAACCCTATACCCAAGAATCTTGACAAATTCATACAATTATTCAATACAATGGAGATAGAATAATTGAAGAACGCATATATACCTAAAAGGATTATTTGATTCATGCTCAACTCCATTAGGAGAATGTGCCTAAAAGCATGCTTTGATCAATGCTCAATTCCATTAAGAGAATGTTTCTTGCCACATGTTCCCTTATACCTTTAATGAAGCTACTAATAACTTGTATTTGGCCTTATCTTTTGGGTCAATTATTTCATGGCAAGGTCTTAAAGATGCTTTCCTTAATCAATTTTCCACCTATATGATGAAAGAGGGGTTCTCAACAATCCTCTTTTCTAAAAACAAATGCTTAAAATATCCTCAACAGTGCATACAAATCAACAATAAAACTCATGGATTCACATTAAAATTTGTAACAATAAATCTACTCATAATAAAAATATGATTACAATATCATTTTTAGTCAACAAAGGACTGATGGGAAGGAACATATGCCCTTCACATAATCCGAAAATGAATTGAAAACAAGCTACAAAAAAAAACTATGTGCTTCATTAGCACCTCGAAATCTGCACTTTTCCTCTTCCAACAATCATATGGAGTAGGACCTCTTTCTTCTCTTTGGCAACCAACAACATACAACCAAATTCCCATGCTAAATAAATGGCTTCTCATCATATGCCAATCATCAACCTGCTTCTTGGGATGACTAATTATTTCAAAATCTAGCTACAACCACAATTAGTTGTTCAATCCTAATCAAGCCATGGAATTTCCTCCAATCTCTCAAGTTATGCTAGCCACACAATTTAAACCACCATACATGAACAAGAAATGCTCACAATTTAGAGCAACCAAGCAAGTGAACCTCATTGAACGTCAATATAGTGTGCCAAAATGCATGAACAATTAGATGCTAGCTAGTAATCCTCAAACACAAGCTCACCTAACACCATAAAATCAATCTTTTGAATCAAATATTTATTTGTATAACCTTCAAAAAATGGTCCAATAACTTAATAATGATGTTTGAAGCATGTAGAGAGGAAACACAATGAATTAGGGAAGTGGTGGATATCAACAAAGAATTAATAACAATTTGCAATGCAACCATCAATGGAATACCCATCCAAATAATGGTGGTTTTGATCCTTGTGTAGAAAACCTAAATAGGAAAGGGAATAAGTGTGAAGCAATAAACAATATTGCACAAATTGATGGTTGGAGGCTTTATTCTAGTAATAATTAGAGTGAAATGGATATCCTCAATTCCACACAAACTTTGATATATTCCAGCCAAGGTCTAAAAAATAATAAGAAATCAACTTCTCAAGGATAAAACTCTAGCCAAAACTATGCAAACTTTGGAGTTTTTTACATGTTGGAAACACATGACCTTTTTAAGAAAAATGAAGAAAACAAATTTGATGAAAACATTGACAAAGTTCATGCATATCAATAATACTATAAATGTGGAAGTTATGCTTTGAGAAATGGGGTAAAGGAGCCCTTGACAAAATCCATCCAATTAAATGTCCCTCACAAACCACCTAATCCTAATTTAGGCAACAACTTAGATAAATAGGGAGGGGCATTGGTGTCGGCCTCCTCAAGGTGTGTTGAAAATCAACACAGATGGTTCCTCTCATGGAAATCCTAGCCATGCTGGTATTGGAGGTGTTGGGCAGACTAGTTTTGGGACTGTTGAGTTTATCTTTTCTATTTATAAGGGTTGGTATTCTAACAATGTGATGGAGCCTCTTGCCATTTTATGTGTTGTAGAGCATGGTTGTGCTCTCGGGCGGCGACAGATCATTTGTGAATCTGATCCTCAGGTGGTAGTGACTTTGTTGAAAAGGCAACAATTAGAGGATGTGACTTGGCATTTAGTTGTTATTATAAAACATATTCTTAATCTGTGTGCTTCCTTGGATCATTTTTCTATCATGTTCCGCGTGAATGGAATGAGGTTGTGGATTGTTTGGCTAAATGGGCTTCTGATCATGTGCAAGATTGGAATATTGTGGAAAGGGGTCAGTTACCCCCAGATTTGTTACAAAAGTTGGACCAACTTTTGAAGATTGATAGGGATGTGTAATGCCCTAACTTTGTATTTCTCTTTTTTGGATTGAATAAATTTTTACCCCTCTTTTAGTCAATTATGTTTCTTGGAAAAAATCTAATAGTTCTATTTTCAGCTTTTGCTTCTTTCTTTTTCTTACTGCATTTTTATCTTTTTATCTCTATTGGTCTCTCACTTCATCATGTTCATCTCATTTTTCCCTTTTCATGTTTCTATGTTTATTTTTTTCTCTTTCTTAATTTTTTTTAATTTTAGCCCCCCCTCTCTCTTATTTATCTCTTTTCTTTGTGATTTTTTTATACACCCTCTTTATATGTATTTATATCATTCCCCTCTTATCCTCTTCTTTTTAATTTTTTTTTTTCTTCTTTCCTTATTTTTACCTTTTGTTTCTTTCTAGAATCTTATAATTGTTTTTTCTTTCTATCAATTTTTATTTCTCTTTCTTATTTATCTATATTTTGTTTTAATTTTCTCTCTTTCTACCTTTAACACTCTTTTCTCATATTTTCTTTCTTTCTAGATATTTCATTTTTATCCAATTAATTCAAGATCTACTTTTATATTTGTTCTCACTTTTCCTTTCTCAAATTCCTTATTTTCTCTTTTCTTTCTTTATTTATTATTTCACTCTTTTTCTTTTTCTTTATCTTTATTTCTATTTTTCCTTTCTTGTGTTTTCTCTTTCTTTCTTACTTGCTCTCTTTCTATTTATTCTTTAATCTTTATTTATCACCCTTGTTTGATTTATTTATCTTCCAATCGTTTTTACCCTTTTTCCTTTATAGATATGTTAGAAGAATTGTCAATGATGTCAAGACTTGATCAAGCTATTAAATTGAACAATTAATTGTTGAGTATGAATGAAGGGAAATCTATAGATTGAATCAATCTATGTTGAAGATTAGATTGAAAGTAAACATCAAATAAATCTGAAGAAAGGAGTGTAGACAAATAAAAAATGAATCTACATTATTTTTATTTGAAGCTACATTATGTTGATTTTTTAGATCAACGTTGTCAGAACAAATGTTGTGCAGATCGACATTATCATAACAAAGGACGTGTTTATCCTGAGCTACATAATAAACCTTCAGAAGGAGTGTGGTTGTAAATTGATTAGGAAGAATCTGCTAGATAAGTTTAAATATGTATTCATTATATCAAAAGATCATTGCCTAACAAAATATGAATGATGGGAAGAAGAACGTGTTTACATCAAAAGGATCGCTACCCAACCAACCACAAACTAAAGAAATTTGTTAAGAAACATGATTATGAAGAAGCACAAATTAATCAAATTTGTTAAGAAGCACAAATTAAATATTAGTCAAATCTAAAGAAGCATGTTTTAAAAGGAGACTTGTTAAGGCAAAGAGACGGTATCAAAAGATGCGATTAGAAGAAAAATGGTGTGATTCTAAGTGAGGATGTGATTAGAAGAAAACAACTTTATGAAGCATCATAATGTCTTTTTGTAAAGGCGTGAATATTATTCAAATGTCTTCTATGATAATAAAATATCGGGTTTGTGTTTATTCTGAAAGATGTGTTCTTTCATTGAAGAGATAGTGACCATTCATTAAGAACAAATTTAATAAATCTAAAGGTGTGATATGTTCATTAAGAACATATTTAATTAATCAAAATAAACATTCAATAGGTGTTTTGAGGAGAGACGTCTTTTGAAAGAGCTATGTGAACAAACAACATGATCATTCATTAAGTGTTGCAACCTTTAAGTAGCTTATATATATGAGGCATCAAAATCATTTTTGTGGGTTCATATTAGAAACCCATCTTCTTGTGTGGGTTGAGTGTGAGATTTTTCATCACAAAGGCAGATTGGAGGATTAGGAGAGTGCATATCTGATTGAAGTTATTTACTTCATCCATCAAGTCAAGGTATGGTGCCTTGCATTAGGGTTTGGTGCTCCTTGTAGGTTGGTGCCTACTAAAATTCTAAAGGAGTTGGTGTTCCTTGTAGGTTGTAGCCTACAAAATCATCTTATTTGTAAATAAAGTAGGTTGGTGATCCAGAGGATCTTCGCCAAAAATTGAAGTTGCTCATTTCTTTTCTTCAGAAATGGCATCATCAGGAAGTTGTCGAAATTCTGACTCCAACGCAACTCGAACGGGGTCAAACAGAGCTACGGAGCCCAAGATATGCCTGGTCAAACCTTGGTCAACCCTAGAGCTAAGTCAGAGAAAAAAAGGTCAAAAAGTGATGTCATCAAAGTGGTCAAAGTCAGTACCATCGCGAAGAGCTTGTCGAGAGCTTTTTGATGACATTCATTTCACGCAAATCAGAGTTCGTTTGCTTGAGTTACGAGCAGTCAAAGGTAGTGCAGAGAAGGTTGACTTTGACCGTACAGATGCTGACGTCAGCATGCTAATGTGGCCACTCTGTATGATACGGAAAGTGACTGGACCACCTAGAAACTGACACGTGGCATCTGCATCAGCTTGTATGGTCCAATCATCAAAGCACATGTGGCACTCGTACACTCCGTTATCGGCCACGTCGGCATCCCTATCAGCGGACACGTCGACATCATCGCCGAATGGTAGCTTGACACATGGCACCCTCCTGGTGCAACACGTGATGCTTGCCCCATTGTCTCCCTCCACCAGTCAACAGTTTGAATAAAAAGGGTATGTGGGGGGATTCGATCCCCCCACCTATGATTTGTTAAACCTCCACGCGACTGGTACACCAAACCATCGACCCTTTACCATATATAGCGGCAGGTATATTTTGTTAAGAATGTAGTTGGGTTCGTTGAAAATTTCAAGCCAGCGGGTTTGAAACCCCAAACCGGTCGGTTGCGACAGGTCCAAAGTATATTTAGAGGTCGGTGGGTTTTGTTAAAATGCAAGACCGATTACCCAATTTTAAAACAAAGACCCTCCAAATTTTAAAACAATAATCCTTTTTAAGGATTAGTTATAACTTATTGAAACAACAAAAGCCCGAAATACAAAATTTGAAGGGCTCTAATAATTTGTAAAATTTTATGGGGGGATTTTTCAAGTATATTTACTATGTAAGGGGAATTTTTATGTAAAAATGGGAGATGGGAAAATATTGTAAAATCATTTGGTTGGAAACCAAATTGAGTAAAAATTTTGTATAAAAAGGGGGGCTTTAGAAGCTTAAGGGGTCATGGAGAACATTCAGGTGTTGGAGACTGAAGATAATTTTGGATCTAGACGAATTGTTGATCCTGTACGTCTAAAGAATGCTAGAATTTCTTTTGTGCTTGAATGGAAAAGCTTATAGATAGTTGTAATGTCGAATTTCTAAAGATTTTAATTGGATCGGTCTACTCCTTGGAGAGGGGCCCAGAGACGTCGTTCTTACGACGAACTTCGTTATCAAGCTGTTTGCATTCTCTCTTTCTTGTCTCATTTTGAATTTCGTCACTTTATTTTGTTCATTTAATTATGTGTTGTTGATTTCATTTTTGTAATTTTGAGTTTGAAACCATAATCATTATGCATTCTTAAAGCAATCGTCTTAGATCTGTTAATCAGATCAAATTGGTATTAGAGTTGTTTTTTGATTAGTATTGTAGAATCAAATGCTAATGCGCTCCAAGCTTCAAAGAGGCGAAGGCGAACTTGAAGAATACAATCCTGAGATCAACAAATGAAGGACTTCACCAACAACGGATGAAACTGAAGCTAGGAAAAGCACCGAGCAAGAGCTTGATGATAAGTCTTTCCAGCGAGTCTTCCTCGAAATGAAGGCTATGGTGGAAGAGTTGTATGCAGAAAAGAAGAAGCGTGAAAAGGAAGATTTGTCGAAGCAAGAAAAGAAGGAAGATCAAAAGGCCAAAGGAGGAAAAGATCTAGAAGCTCCATCTCTTCCATCTTCCCCTTCTTCTCCATCTTCCCCTTCTTCTTCTTCCTCTTCTACTATTGTTAATCCTTTCAAAAGCAAGTCTAAGCCTATTATTAAAATTGATGTGAAATTTGAATTACCTAAGTATTGTGGTTAGTTAAATGCTGAAAAGTTAGATGATTGGATCCAACAGGTAGAAGTGTATTGGAGGATTCAAGGCCTAACAGAAGATGCTTCTATGATCCAGTTAGCCACTCTTTGGTTGGGAGGTACAACTCTCACTTGGTGGGAGAGTAGGACTCGGGAGGAAATTGCTCTCCATGGTAAGGTCAATATGACTTGGATGGAATTTATTGCTGCCCTTAAAAAATAGTTTTATCCTTTAGGTTATATGCAACAATTAACAATGAGTTGGCAAACCTTTAGGCAGGGTAAGGATTAGTCTGTCCAATATTACACTCATGAGTTTAGAAAACGGGCTATTGCTTTAAATGTTCCATTGTATGCTCTGGATACATTACTCAAGTACATAGGTGGTTTGCATTCTTACCTAAGGCATACTATTCTAATGTTGAGTCCTAATAATTTGGATGAAGTGTTAGTCTAAGCTACTCATTTAGAGTCAAGGGGTAAGAACACTTTCAGTGATAATTTTTCAAAGAAACCATCTAAGTCTGAGGGAAAGTCTAAGGGTAAAGAAAAAGATAAAGATAAAGGCAAAGGGAAGAAGAAAGCTACAGTTAAGGAGGGTGATAAACCCACATGCTCCCATTGCAAGAAAGAGGGGCATGATGATTCAAAGTGTTGGAAGCTTCATCCCAAATTGAGGCCAAAAAGATACGAAGGAAATAAAGGCAAGTAAAAGACTGTTGCAGTGATTCAGCAAGATCTTGGATCCGACTCTGGAGATGAAACTTAGATTGTCGTTGCTAGGGTCCAAGGTAAAGGGAAAGGTATAATTCTCTCTTCTGATGCAAATGTTTCTAATGCAAATGCAAGTACAAGTAAAGTATCTACTCCTCCTAAAGTTGATAAACAA
This sequence comes from Sequoia sempervirens, assembly GCA_007258455.2. NCBI lineage: Eukaryota > Viridiplantae > Streptophyta > Pinopsida > Cupressales > Cupressaceae > Sequoia > Sequoia sempervirens. Next base: position 109,074,087 of record VDFB02179234.1, read on the forward strand.
CATAATGAATTGTTTCATATTCGAGTTGTAACTAAGCACACTAAGATTGATACATTATTTGATACAGTTTCTCAAGTCAACTTAATATCTGAAGAAGTGGTAAAGAAAATCAATCTAGCTACTACACCTCATCCAAAGACATATCCGCTTGGATGGGTTTGCAATGATGCTCAATTGCAGGTAACGAAATAGTGTAAATTGAAATTTGCTATCACTACAAACTTTGTTGATGAGGTAGAAGTAGATGTTGTTCCTTTGGATATTTATGGGCTTGTGTTAGGGAGTCCTTATCTATATGACAAAAAAGCAATCTTTTATAGGGGGAGAATAAGTATCATCTCTTTAAGGATGGGATACAATATATTGTACGTGCACACAAAGTTAAGACTAATCTTGCACTAGTTAATGCTAGTCAGATGAAAAGGTTGGTCAATTCTAGTAAGAACTTTGTGTTAATGCTTGTAAAACCGCAAGAGGATAAAAAAATGAAGCATTTAAAGGGTGTGATCCTAAGCGTAAAACTGAGATGGTCAAAATAGTTTTTGCTTATGATGACTTATTTCATAAGACAAAGGGGTTGCCACCTAAGAGAGAGATACAACATGAAATCCAGTTGCAGCAGGATGTGCCTCTTCCAAACATTGGCATGTACCATTTATCAGTTTTGCAGAATGAAGAAATCAAAAAGCAAGTTTAGGAGTTGGTGGAAAAAGGAGTCATCCATCCTAGTACATCTCCTTGTGGTTCTACAATTGTGTTGGTTCCAAAGAAAGATGGATCTTGGAGAATGTGCATCGACTATCAAGCCTTGAACAAGATAACGGTAAATAACAGGTATCCTCTTCCCCGAATTGATGATTTACTTGATCAATTAAAACATGTAGTTTATTTCACTAAGTTAGACTTGTGTAGTGGATATCATCCGATAAGAATTGCAGAAGATGACATTTGGAAAATTGCATTTAAGACAAAACAAGGACTTTACGAGTGGTTGGTCATGCCTTTTAGGCTTTGCAATGCACTAGCTACATTTATGAGAGTCATGAATGATGTCTTTTGTCCTTTTATTGCTAATTTTGTCATAGTCTATTTAGATGATATTCTTGTATTCAGTTGAACTTGGGATGATCATGTAATTCATGTAAAGAAATTTTTTGATGTTTTGAGAAAAGAAAAACTCTATGTAAAGATGTCTAAGTGTGAATTTGCAAAGACATCTCTAGTGTACTTAGGCTATGTTGTAGGGAATGGTCAATTGAAAGTAGGCCCTGTGAAGGTCGAAGCTATTGTAAACTGGCCGAAGCCAAGTACTGTAATAGAAGTCAGAAGTTTCTTAGGTGTAGTCCAGTACTCAAGGAAGTTCATTGCAAACTTCTCCTACATTGCATCACCATTGCACACATTGACTAGTACGAAGACAACTTTTAAATGGGGAGGTCCATAGCAGAAGGCCTTCAACACTCTGAAAGAAAAGTTGAGCACAACACCAGTTCTGACTTTACCAAATTTACACCAACCATTCGAGATCGAAACATATGCAAGTGGATTTGCCATGGGAGCAGTGCTAATGCAAGGAGGTAAACCAATCTGCTACCACTCTGAGACTTTTTCAGGTGCAGTTATTAACTATCCTACTTATGATAAGGAACTCTACGCTTTAGTTCAGAGTGTTAAAAAATGGAAACATTACATAATGGGGAAAGAAACTGTAATCCACACTGATCACCAGCCACTACAATACTTTCAATCACAGTCTAAACTGCGACAAAGTAGGCACTTTAGGTGGATGGGTTTTCTGCAACAGTTTCATTTGGTAATTAAGTACAAAAAAGGTGCCCATAACAAAGTAGCAGATATGCTTTCTAGGCCTCCTATTATGAACTCATTGATTATCCTTAAAGGTAGTTCCATAGTGCATGAAAGCTTTCAAGAACAGTATGCTAATGATGAAAAATTTAAGGATATTTATTCAACTCTAATTGCAGGAAAACGGATAGGAGAGAAAGATTTCTGTGTAGGATAAACTCTTGTATCATTTGGGCAAGTTATGTGTTTTGAAAGATGAACAAGCACATGTAATCTGTGAAGCTCACACCTCTTTGATTACATGACATTTTGGGGTAAGTAAAATAGTTACTCAGTTGCAGAAATATTGTTATTGGCCTAAAATGCACAAAATTGTCACCAAATACATTAAGGGTTGTATTATGTGTGCAACTAGTAAACCAAGTAACAGAAAACTAGGGTTGTACACACCATTACCTGTTCCATCCCATCCATGGGAAAGTGTGTCTATGGATTTTATTGGGGGTTTACCTTTGTCTAGGAAGCGTCATGATTATCTTTATGTAGTAGTTGATCGGTTCAACAAGATGTGTATCTTAATGCCATGTAAAAAATAAGTCACTGCTAAACTAACAGCTCAAATGTACTTCCAATTTGTATGGGTTCATTTTGGGTTGCCTACTTCCATTGTATCGGATCGAGATTCTCAATTCCTAGGGGAATTTTAGTCAGCCTTGTGGGAACTCATGGACACCAGACTAAAGAAAAGTACATCCTTCCATCCACAGACCAACTGATAGACAGAGGTAGTAAATATAACAGTTGTGCATCTGCTTAGAGGTTACTATAGCAAACATCCCAAGTTGTGGGGTGAGAGCCTTCATTATGTGCAGCATGCTTACAACCATGCAACACACTCTTCTACAAAGGTCTCCTTTTGAGACTTGTTTCGGTTATGTGCCCAAAACTCTGATGGATTTTTATTTTGGGAAGGACGATGTTGAAGATGGATGCCATGATTCAAAGAAGGCTTTAAATTTCATCCAGACAGTTCAAGCAATTCATCAGGTAGTGGAAGCACAATTGGAGAAGAGTCAAGCCAAATACAAGGCTTGACATGATAAGCATCGCAGTGATCACCATTTTCATGTTGGAGATTGTGTTTGGTTACATATCAGCAAGGAAAGAATGCAAGGTGAAGGAAGGAAGCTCACTTGCCAATTTAGTATGGTCCCTTTGAGATCTTGGAAAAGATCAAAACCAACGTCTTCCGCCTTAATCTTCCTCCATACATGCATATCTATTAAGTTGTCAATGTTGAGAATTTCAAGTTGTATGAGCCTCCAATGATACTGGATGAAGACACAACCATTCAGGTTCCATCACTTGATGATCTTTTACCAGAATACATGTCAGAGTTACCTGAAGACATCATCCTAGACAGGAAAACCAGGACTTCACGAAGGGGAGTAATTGAGTGCCTCAGAATGGGACTTAAGGGGATGAATCCAAGCAAGGAAAAATGGATGGAGATTGGTAAAGTGAGGGAAATTTACCCTCACTAACTTTCTGAGTAATCAAGCTTTCAAAGGTCCAAAAGCTCTCCAATGGGGAGGACTGATCCAGAGGATCTTCACCAAAAATTGAAGTTTCTCATTTTTTTCTTCAGAAATGGCATCATCAAGAAGTGGTCAAAATTCTGACTCCAACGCAACTCGAATGGGGTCAAACGGAATACAGAGCCCAAGATATGCTCAATCAAACCTTGGTCAACCCTTGAGCCATGTTAGAGAAAAAAAGGGTGAAATTTTGACGTCGTCAAAAGTGGTCAAAGTCAACACCATCACGAAGAGCTCATCGAGAGCTTTCTGACAATGTTAGTTTTGCACAAATTAGAGTCTATTTTCCCAAGTTATGAGTAGTCAAAGGTCGTGCAAAGAAGGTTGACTTTGACTGTATGGATGTTGATGTCAGCATGTTGACGTGGTAATCCATATGGTACAGACAGTGACTTAGACCACCCATAAATTGACACGTGGCGTCTGCATCAACTTGTACATACCAATCATCAAAGGACACGTGGCACCCGTACACTTCGTTATCGGCCACATCATCGGTCACGTCATCATCCACATTGGCATCCCCGTGAGCGGACATGTCGGCATCGTTGTCGAATGGTAGCCTAACACATGGCACCCTCCTAGTACGACACATGGCGCTTGCCCCATTGTCTCCCTCCACCGGTTGGCAATTTGAATAAGAAGGGTATGTGGGGGGATTCGATCCCCCCAACCTATGATTTGCGAAACCTCCGTGTGGCCAGTACACCAAACTATCGGCCCTTTACCATATATAGCGGCAGGTGTATTTTGTTAAGAATGCAGTTGGGTTCATTGAAAATTTGAAATCGACAAGTTTGGAACCCCAAATTGACCAGTTGCCAAAACAACTATCGACCGTTGCACCATGTGATAGGTTCGAAGTATATTTAGAGGTCGGTGGGTTTTGTTAAAATGCAAGAACTGATTACCCAATTTTAAAACAAGGACCCTCCAAATTTCAAAACAATAATCCTTTTTAAGGATTAATTATAACTTATTGAAACAACAAAAGCCCGAAATACAAAATTTGAAGGGCTCTAATAATTTGTAAGATTTTATGGGGGGATTTTTCAAGTATATTTACTATGTAAGGGGGATTTTTATGTAAAAATGGGAGATGGGAAAATATTGTAAAATCATTTGGTTGGAAACCAAATTGAGTAAATTTTTGGTATAAAAAGGGGGGCTTTAGAAGCTTAAGGGGTCACAGAGGACATTCAGGTGTTGGAGACTGAAGATAATTTTGGAGAGATGAATTGTTGATCCTATACGTTGGAAGAATGTTGGAATTTCGTCGTGCTTGAAGGGAAAAGCTTGTAGACAGTTGTACTACCAAATTTTTGAAGATTTTCTTAGATCCATTAATCAGATCAGCTGGTGCCTACTTCCATTTGTAAAATCATTTGATCAATTGAATAAAGTGGTGTCAACTTGCTTCATTGATTTATATCAGAAGTTGGTGTTGAAAAGGTTTAAGATTGTTGAAAAGTTGAAAATTAAAAGATTGTATTGATTTATTGATTCACCCTCTCTCTCAGTAAATCTTTTGTGCTCTTCAATTGGTATCAAAGCAAGGTCCTTCTTGAAATCCTAAACGCTTGAAGGAGATCCTTAAAAGAACATATGGGGACTAATTATGGATTTTGGAGTATGAAGATGGAAGAATATTTGAATGCACTTGGATTTGATGTGTGGCAATCTATTGTTGATGGGTATACACCTCCAACAACCCCTCCAACGGATCAAGTTGGGAAAAAGAGAAGTGAGAACAATGCCAAATCCAAGAATGCTCTTCTTTGCAACGTAATAGATTCTGAATTCACAAAAGTCATATGTCACAAATTAGCAAAAGAGATATGGGTCAAGCTTCAAAACATCTATGAAGGAGATGCAAAAGAAAAGAAGGAAAAGTTGCAAACTTGTCGAAGGAAGTTGGAAACTCTCAAGATGAATGATGATGAAGCTATTGCTTCATACTTTCTTCATGTTGATGAAACGATGAACATCATGAGAGGACTTGGTGAAGAAATTTATGATGTTTTTATTGTTGATAAAATTCTAAGATCTCTATCTACAAGGTTTGAGGCCAAGGTTGCAGCATTGGAAGAATTAACAAACTTGGATCAGTTGTCAAAAGATGAATTACATGGGATCCTTGTTGTCTATGAGATGAGGATTGGAGGAAGATCACCACAAAAGGAAGTCTCATTCAAAGCATCCAAAAAGGGCAAGAACAAACATGAAGAACAAAGTGAAAAATCAAGTGATGAAGCAAAAGCTTACTTCATGGGAAAACTTAAGAAAGGAAAAGGAAAATATAAAGGAAAATTCCCCTTTAAATGCTTCAATTGTGGAAAAGTTGGACATTATGCCTCAAAATGTCCTCAAGATGATAGCAATTCTAGTGAAGAAGAAAAAGAGATCAACAACAAGAAAAAGGGAACGAAGAATTTCAAATCCAATTCAAAGAAGTCTCAAAAACACAAAAATAGTTTCTATTCAAAGAAAGAGAGCAACCCCTCCGAAGAACAAAGTGAAGATTACTCAAGCAAAGGTGAAGAAGAAATATTGTTCATGGCTGAATATGTAGAACAAGATGTTGATCAAGAATGTGATGAAGAAGAGGAAATTGATCAAGATTGCAATGAAGCAGAGGAAGTGGATTTTGAGGAAGAATTGCACTATGCATACAAGAAAAATGAAGAATTAAAGAAGGATGACAAGAACAAAATGAAGATCAAAGAAATGACAAAAGACTTGGAGAATTCAAGCAAAACTATTGAAGATTTGAGGGCTCTAATCATGGAAGCTGAAAGAAGTGAAGGAGAAATGAAGATCAAACTCAATTCAAAAGAGATGGAATGTGACAAGCTGGAGCAAGAAATAGTAATGCTAAAGATGGAATTGGAGAAGACAAAAGAAATACACACAAAGGTTGATGAAGACTTCATCAAGTTGAATGAGCTCATGAAGGCTCAAAAATTCTTTCAAAACAAAATAGGGGGCAGTTTTGAAGGACAGTCCAAGAAGGTTGCTAACTCCAAAGAAGAAACTAAGAACTTCTCAAAGCAAGCTGAAGGAGATTGGATAAGTGTTGATCCTAAAAGAAGATTAAATACTAGGCACTTCTATGCATTTAATGGCTATTGTTTTCTTGGTAACAAGTTTGGCCACAAGGCCTTAAATTGTAAGAATAAAGCAAAAAATATTTCTAGCTACATTAGGAGAGATTATAATCCTTTGACACCCTCAATGGACTTTAATAGCTTATGCTACAATTGTAATAACTTTGGGCACAAGGCACAAGCTTGTAGGACAGTTTTTAATGATTCTCCAAAGCAAAACAAGAAAGAAGATAAGTCCATTAAGAGGAAAGAAATGCCTATCAAAGTGTGGAGGAAGGAGATATCCATGTTCATTCAAACAGCCTTACATGCTGAAAGTAGGGAGGATAGATGGTACATTGACAGTGGGTGCTCAAAGCACATGATAGGTGACGAGCAAATTCATCTCCCTTGAACCAACTGATGAAGGAATGGTAAGATTTGGTGATAACACAAGAAAAGAGATAAAAGGAAAAGGAATACTTAGTTTAGATAATGGGAGAACAAAAACAAAAATTGTTTTATCTGTTAAGGGCCTAAAAGAAAATTTACTAAGTGTTAGTCAACTTTGTGATCAAGGGCATAGTATCACATTTTATTCTAAAACATGTGAAATCAAGAAAGATGGAAAACTAATTGCACAAGCTGAAAGAAAACACAATTTGTATGTTCTAAAGGAGATAAGTTGTGAAAGTTGCAACTTAGTACAAGAGGATGAAAGCTAGTTGTGGCACAAAAGGCTAGGCTACCTCAAATTTGATAATATTGTCAAAGTTAGTAAATCAAATGTTGTGAGAGATATGCCAAGAATAACAAAACCTTCTAACATCATTTGTAAAGAGTGTCAACTTGGAAAGAAAACAAGCTCAAGTTTCAAGCCTAAGGAGAACTCTTCATCAAAGCCATTGGAACTCATACATACTGATCTTTGTGGGCCAACCAAAACCAAGAGTATGAATGGAGAAAGCTATTTTATGCTGCCAATTGATGACTTCTCAAGAATGACTTGGGTTACGTTCTTGAAGGAAAAATTTGAAGCCTTTGATAAATTCAAAGCTTTCAAAGAGTTGGTTGAAAATGAAGCAAATACAAAGATAAAATGCCTTAGATTAGATCGTGGAGGTGAATTCACATCAAATGAATTTGAAATTTTATGCATAGAGCATGGAATTAAGAGACAATTTTCTGCAGCAAGAACCCCTCAACAAAATGGGGTTGTAGAAAGAAAGAATGGAATGGTTCAAGAGATGGCAAGAGCAATGCTAAATGAGTCAAAGATAGTAGATTCCTTTTGGAAGGAAGTAATCCATACAACAGTTTACATCTTGAATCATGCACAAATAAGAGTGAACAATAATAAGACACCTTATGAACTTTGGAAAGGGAGACCAGTAACTGTCAAATATTTCAAGATCTTTGGAAGCACTTGCTACATTAGAAGGGATGAAGAATATTTGAGCAAATTTGACACAAGAGAAAATGAGGGAATATTTATTGGCTATTCATCAAAGAGTAAGGCGTACAAATGCTATAATAAAAGAACTCACAAAATTGTTGAAAGTGCCAATGTAAGGGTTGATGAAGGAAAGCAATTCAAAGAGTTGGACAAAGCTATCATTATGTTCAAACCATGAGTGATGAAGACAAAGAAGATGAGAACTCCAAAGAGGATGAAAAGGAGGAAGAGACAAAAGAAGAAGAATCTCCACAAAAGACTCCCATGAAGACACCAAAGACACCTTCCAAGTTTGTGCAAAAGAACCATCCTGAAGAATTGATCCTTCAAGATAGATGTAGATCTACAAGGAAATTGATAAATTACAATGAAGATTGTCATGTAGCACTTCTATCCCAAGTTGAGCCCAAAACCTTTGAAGAAGCAAGCAAAGACAAATGTTGGATTGGAGCAATGAATGAAGAATTGGATCAAATAGAAAAAAATGAAACTTGGGAACTCATCCCAAGACCAAAAGATAAAAATGTAATTGGCACAAAATGGGTCTTTAGGAACAAGCTAAATGAAGATGGTCAAGTCACAAGGAACAAAGCAAGATTAGTGTGCAAAGGCTATGCTCAAGTTGAAGGAGTGGACATTGAAGAAACATTTGCACCGGTTGCAAGGATTGAAGCAATTAGAATGTTTCTAGCCTATGCAAGTCACAAGAAATTTAAGGTATATCAAATGGACATCAAATATGCTTTTCTCAATGGAAATCTAGAAGAGGAGGTCTCTATTGAACAACCTAAAGGTTTCCTACTATCAGAAGACAAGGATTATATGTGCAAATTGAAGAAAGCTCTTTATGGGCTCAAACAAACCCCAAGAGCCTGGTATTCTAGACTTGACAAGTATCTCAAAGAGCAAGGATTCAAAAGAGGAGATGTAGACAACAATCTATACATCAAAGAAGAGGATGGAAATTTATTGATTGTGGTGGTGTATGTAGATGACATCATTTTTGGTGGAGACATAGACAAAATGTGCAAAGAATTTTCCTCATGTATGCAAAAAGAGTTCGAGATGTCAATGTTAGGAGAACTATCTTTCTTCCTTGGGCTACAAATTTCACAATCTAGCAAAGGAATTTCATCTCCCAAGCCAAATATGTGAAGGAGATGTTAAAGAAGTATAGGATGGAAGATTGCAATCCTGTGAGTACTCCCATGGTTACAGGTTACAAGTTAAGCAAAGAAGATGAATCCCAAGAAGTGAATCAAACACTTTATAGATCAATGATTGGGAGTTTGTTGTACCTAATTGCTACAAGACCAGACATAATGCAAGTTGTTGGAGTGGTGGCCAGATTTCAAACAACACCAAAAGAAACACATGTTCATGAAGTAAAACGAATATTCAAGTATTTGAAAGGCACTATGGAATATGGTCTATGGTACCCTAGTAGCAAATATTTCACTCTTGAAGCACTCATAGATGTTGATTGGGTAGGAAATGTGGATGATAGAAAAATTACAAGTGGAGGAGCCTTCTTTCTTGGAGGGGAGTTTGAGATGTCAATGTTGGGAGAACTATCTTTCTTCCTTGGGCTACAAATTTCACAATCTAGCAAAGGCATTTTCATCTCCCAAGCCAAATATGTGAAGGAAATGTTAAAGAAGTTTAGGATGGAAGATTGCAATCCTGTGAGTACTCCCATGGTTACAGGTTGCAAGTTAAGCAAAGAAGATGAATCCTAAGAAGTGAATCAAACACTTTATATATCAATGATTGGGAGTTTGTTGTACCTAACTGCTACAAGACCAGACATAATGCAAGTTGTTGGAGTGGTGGCCAGATTTCAAACAACACCAAGAGAAACACATGTTCATGCAGTAAAATGAATATTCAAGTATTTGAAAGGCACTATGGAATATGGTCTATAGTACCCTAGCAACAAAGATTTCACTCTTGAAGCATTAACAAATGTTGATTGGGTAGGCAATGTGGATGATGGAAAAAGTACAAGTGGAGGAGCCTTCTTTCTTGGAGGGAATTTAGTATCTTGGATGAGCAAAAAACAAGAATCAGTCCCTTTATCTACAACATAAGTTGAATATATAGCAACAACAGCATGTTGCACTCAACTTTTGTGGATGAGGCAAACTTTAAAAGACATCAAGGTGGAATACAATCATCCTTGCACTCTCTTTTGTGACAACACTAGTGCAATCAATATCTCCAAGAATCTTGTGATGCACTCAAGAACCAAGCATATACCCATTAAGTATCACTTTTAAGAGAGCAAGTAGCAGAAGAACAAATGTGTTTAGAATATATAGCTACAAAAGAGAAAATTGCTGATATATTCACCAAACCATTACCAAGAGATGCATTTGAGTATCTAAGGAACAAGTTGGGAGTTGTCCCACATCCATCAAATTATTTGGTGGAAGCATACATTTAGGGGGAGCTATGCATAGTATCTTATAGCTCCATGGAACAAAAAGAGATAAAAACATTGTTAGAAGACCCCTTGCCATTGATGTCAAAGGGGGAGAAATTGGACTCAGGGGGAGTAGTAAGAAGAAGATCGAGGTTGCCATTGAAGAGGTTGCCATCAATGACAAAGGGGGAGATTGTTAGAAGAATTGACATTGATGTCAAGACTTGATCAAGCTATTAAATTGAAAAATTAATTGTTGAGTATGAATGAAGGGAAATCTATAGATTGAATCAATCTGTGTTGAAGATCAAATTGAAAGTAAACATCAAATAAATTTGAAGAAAGGAGTGTAGACAAATAAAAATTGAGTCTACATTATTTTTATTTCAAGCTACATTATTTTGATTTTTTAGATCGACATTGTCAAAACAAATGTTGTGCAGATCGACATTGTCATAACAAAGGACGTGTTTATCCTCAGCTACATAATAAACTTTCCGAAGGAGTGCGACTATAAATTGATTAGGAAGAATCTGCTAGATAATTTTAAATACTTATTCATTATATCAAAAGATCACTACCTAACAAAATACGAATGATGGGAAGAAGAACGTGTTTACATCAAAAGGATCATTGCCCAACCAACCACAAGTTAAAGAAATTTGTTAAGAAACTTGATTCTGAAGAAGCACAAATTAATCAAATTTGTTAAGAAGCACAAATTAAAGATTAGTCAAATATGAAGAAGCATGTTTTAAAAGGAGACTTGTTAAGGCGAAGAGACGGTATCAAAAGACGCGATTAGAAGAAAAAGGGTGTGATTCTTAGTGAGGACGCGATTAGAAGAAAATGACTTTCTAAAGCATCATGCCTTTTTGTAAAGGTGTGGGTATTATTCAAATGTCTTCTATGATAATAAAATATTGGGTCTATGTTTATTTTGAAAGATGTGTTCTTTCATTAAAGAGATAGCAACCATTCATTAAGAACAAATTTAATAAATCTAAAGGTGCAATATGTTCATTAAGAACAAATTTAATTACTCAAAATAAACATTCAGTAGGTGTTTCGAGGAGATGTCTTTTTAAAGAGCTATGTGAACAAACAACATGATCATTCATTAAGTGCTGCAACTTTTGAGTAGCTTATAAATAAGGCATCAAAATCATTTTTGTGGTGTTGTTGTGAAGTATTAGGTGGTTCATATCAGAAACCCATCTTCTTGTGTGGGACGAGTGTGAGATTTTTCTTCACAAAGGCAGATTGGAGGATTGGGAGAGTGTAGATCTGATTGAAGACATTTACTTCATCCATCAAGTCAAGGTTTGGTGCCTTGCATTAGGGGTTGGTGCTCCTTGTAGGTTGGTGCCTACAAAAATTCTAAAGGAGTTGGTGTTCCTTGTAGGTTGTAGCCTACAAAATCATCAAATTTGTAAATAAAGTAGGTTGGTGCCTACTTCCATTTGTAAAATCATTTAATCAATTCAATAAAGTGGTGTCAACTTGCTTTCATTGATTTATATCAGAAGTTGATGTTGAAAAGGTTTAAGATTGCTGAAAAGTTGAGAATTAAAAGATTGTATTGATTTACTGATTCACCCCCCCCCCCTCTCTCACCACCCCCCCACCCCTC
>VDFB02179234.1:109086190-109195479 GCA_007258455.2 Sequoia sempervirens
AAGATGGGACATAAAATGCAACTATGATGCAAGATTTAAAGCTAAGATATAAATGCAAAGCAAAACATGAAGTTAGATGTAACTATAAGACTCCAAAATGCTCCAAATCTCCAACGATAGACCTGCATAACAACCCTATTCAAAATGTGGATGCAAAATACAATGCCCAAGGGTTGTATTTATAGACTTTTCCAAGCATATAGTGAGGTGGCAATAATCAACGATCTAGATCCGAACAAGAAGAATGGATGGTGAAGATGAAGAGAATCAAGATGTTGTCCCTTTGACCAAAGACAACATGCCATTTGGATGGAAGAATCTCTTGACCAATGGGAAACATGCTATTTGGATGGAAAATTCAAGTGTGGGAAGAGAAGACCATATGCTCCAAAATTGGTGGAAGTGTGTGAGGAATAAGTCATGCACTCCAAAATTGGTGGAAGATAATTCTAATTAAAAGTTAGAGTTATTTAATTTTATGTGACCTTGGTGAGGTGGCAAAAAAAGTTGTAGACATGTGCTCAAATTCCTAATCAAGATTAGTGAAGATTAATTAAATAAAACAAGTTTATGGAACCTTGTTTATTTAATTAATTTAGAAGAAGATGATTTTAGATTTGGAGAATTAGAGAAGGGTGAACAATATAAATAAATTGAGAATTTATTTATATGTAGTCGAAATATCAATCAAATAGCTAGTATTTAATTAATTAAAGGTGATGACCGATTTTAGTTGTATACACCTTCAATGAACACAAATCAATATATGTAAGGGAAATCTAGCATACATTCACAAAGGTTTACACACCAACAAAATTCATCACATAAATAAATTCCAATTACCATTCATGTAAGAGGTTACAATAAGCCAAAAACACATGTAAATTTTCTCCACACACATTGGATCCAATAGTTGATGAATGAATATGGTGAGGTTCCTAGAAGTAATCCAAGGAGTGCTAACAAACTTTTATGATAGTTATGTACAATATTGAGTAGAAATCTTACCTCACATGAGGATATTTAATGACATCCATCAACTTTCAAGAGTTGTTAAATTCTCTATGCATCAAAGTTAAAATCCTCGAAAGACATTAATACATGGTGTAGTTATCTTATTTAATCACATGTTTTATTTAACTGCAATGTTTTTATATTTTTACTTGGTTAAACTCTCAATCTTAGCAAGCCATGGAATCCCACTCCTTTCCTACTCTATACCTCCATCCTAAGTGTCTAATGACACATAATATAATTGTTGTTTGGTGTAGGAAACACTACAAAATTTTATGGCACATTTCCCAATGATGCAAAATCATAAAATTACCAAAGGAGACAACTCATTTTGCAAAATAATATATTTAATTGAGGTTCTAATTTTAATATTCCTTTTTCAAAATTAGGGAAGAACGATAAGAAAACTTTTATTTGCTAAATGAAGTATCAATTTTAAAATTTTAAATATACCCTAGGTGTAGAAAATGCAAAACATCATTCATTTCCACTCACAATTACACAACATGGATTTTCAAAAAAAGTTCCATAACCATGGGTCTACTCTTACATTTTTAAAATTTAAAAACAATGTAACATGAATTTAATAATTCATGTAAATCAACCCTATAAGAAGGAAAGTCATGTTCCTTTGCCTATTATAGGCATGACAATTAAAGAAATGTATTTTAAATGCATAAAAACAAGGAAAATACCTTTCCAAATTAATTTGAAAACAATGGAGAAGAGAAATCTTTGTGTTTAAGGTGTAATGTCCCATTGTCTAGAAGAGTATAAAATGCATAATTGGGGCATAAATTTTACACCCGTAGGCACAAAGGTTGATCTTTCCCTCTAATCTTGTTTCAATTTTTATATCAAATCTTCTCGATATGCTTCAATGTTTTCATTCAATACAAAAAGTTGCAATGCAAGTGGTGAAAGAAGCGTTTTTAGAAAATAATGTATTGCTAAGGAGTATTTAGGCCTAGGATTTCTAGAAAGGCCAAGGGTATGTGGGGGCTATTTCCTAGACATTTTCTTCTTCATAAAATACCCTTTGTTTTAGTCTATAATGCAATGAAGATTTACTTTGAATTGGATAACCCTAGTTTTTAGAATAGGGCTTTAAGATGGAATGTCCATGAAATTGAGGGGATGTAGTAGCAAGTTTTAAAGAGAAATTCCATGCAATCTCTTTCCTACTAGCACATGATTTCCTCCAAGGTTTTGCACCTATGCTTTCTCCCTAGCCTCTAATGGAGAATCGGCTCCCGAGACACCAGTCAGTTCTAGACATAAATGTGATGACAAACTATTAGGTTTCACCACTGAATTAGTATGAAATGGAAAGACAAGAGCAACATAGTGAAAAATTAGTTGATTTCCATCGAATGGAAGAATAAGAAACCATTTTAGTGTTGTCTTTTCTTTTTGTTTAAAAATTGTGCTTCATAATTGTTCAGCTCCTAGTTTTTATGGCTTTGCACATGTAAATATGCTATATAAAAAAGCTAGTATGGACCATGCTTTGTTATTTTCATCAACTGTAAGCTTCGTATCAGTTGCTACTAGTTTTTGATCAACTGTTACTTGATGAACTTGCCAGAATTTTTGATGGCTAGAAAACTTATGTAATTATCTTACTTTAATATAATATAATATATATAGGCTTTAAGCCTTTTGCTAAAAAAAGAAGAGAGATCTTTTTTGAGCATACACATTCAACAATAAACCTAACAATCCAATCTCCCATCCATTCCATTCCCAAGCACCATTCAAATCTAAGCATCTCCAATTTTACATGCATTTTTAGAGAAAGAGAGACAAAGGGTTTTTTTTTCCAAAAGATTGAAGTGAAGTGAAAATTAACCTTTCTTTTCCTCTTTATAATTTTTTTCTCTATTTTCTTATTTCAAAATTATTATTTTTGAATAGAAATAACATTTTCAAAGATGATACGATGGAGAGAGGGAGCGATGGGAGTGGCGGGTTTTTGAATTTTGCTAAAGGTGGGGAGGAGGGAGAGTTTGACGCTAATGATGAAGATGAAGGAGAGGCGCTCAAATTTTCTTCTTGGCTCAGTGCCTTGGACCGGTCTAAGCTTTTTGTCCGCGATGGTGGGGAATGCTAGTGGCCAGGAGATTCTTTGCTGTTGCGCTTGCCTAGACGGGTGGTTTGAGGGTCTAGAGAAGGCTCTGAAGTGTTGCTCGAGCTTTGTGATTGGTTGCAGATCTCTGAGGGTGCTTTGTTGGGGGCTTCCTCTGCTTCTGAGGGAGTGGTTTGTTCTTTGGGCCGCCTTGTGGGCTCTTTCTCTAATGACACTAGGGTATCTAGTGTTGGTTGCTTCTTGCTAAAGCCTTTGCTACTTGGCTCATGGTTTTCTTTCATTTTGTCTAGATTGGAAGGTGTTCCCTCAATCGGGTCTTGGCCCTGCTTGGTGGATGGATGTTTCCTCTTTAGATTTGCTAGTTCTTTGGTCTCCCTACTTGCTTGTGGGTTGCTTCTCCTGCAACTTTGTTTCTGGGTGGCTTCTTAGTGAGTGGTGGCTATTGTTCCCTTCCGTTTTCCCTCCTTAGTCTTCTAGGATTTCTTGTTTTTCTTTCATTGGCTCTTCCTCCTTGTGTTTGGAGCAGGGGAGGTGGGCATTTCTAGTCTGTTGGAGGGGGTCCCTTGGTTGGGTCTTAGATGATGGTTGGTTGTTGCTTTCTGATGGGACCTTTGTGTCTTGTTCCTCTACTTGCCTTCATGTACATTTTCTCTTATGATGTCGTTTCTTTGATCCCCGGGTGTTCCT
This sequence comes from Sequoia sempervirens, assembly GCA_007258455.2. Lineage (NCBI taxonomy): Eukaryota > Viridiplantae > Streptophyta > Pinopsida > Cupressales > Cupressaceae > Sequoia > Sequoia sempervirens. Next base: position 109,089,981 of record VDFB02179234.1, read on the forward strand.
TGAAGCTTTTTATTTTTCTAGGGTTTGTGGTTGCCGGTGTGGAGATGTTGATGGGTGATTTGGTTTCTCTAGAGTCCCTCTTCTTGCTGCAGGCTAGATGGTTTACGCTTTTGGCTCATTGGTTTATTTTAGTGGTGGTGGGTGTTGATCTCTTACTAGGTGTTGTCAAAGGGTGTTAGGGTTGCTTGCTTAGTTACTGTGTTGGCCTTCTTCTCGGATCCTATGGAGGTGGATTCAACTCCTATGGAGGTGGAGTTGGGAGGTGTTTGTCTCTTGCTCCCTTAGTTTTTGGTCCTGTTGAGGTGGATGCTTCTCCTACAGAGGTGGAGGTTGAGGGTGCTTGAGTGTTTAGGTGGTAGTGGTCATGTTGTTCATGACACTCTCTCTAATGTAGGGGAGCTCCCACATTTAGAGGTGGATTTGGAGTTGGATTCCTAGTTAGATCGATGGTTTTGTCTTGAGTGGTCCGATGTGCTCTCTAACTCCCCTACTGAGGTGAGATTTTTGGAGTTGGTTTTTTTGATTAGGGGGTTGATAGTGTCCTTCACCATTAAGTTGGTTATCTTTATTGGCTCTATGATGTCTTCAATGAGTGGTTGGTTTGCTGATGCCTGGCAGATGCAGGTTGAATCTTTGTGTACTTAATAGGTTTTCTGGTCTTGGATAAAACTAGGTTGTAAAAGGGTTTCAAGGCCTTTCTTGTTTGTAAGTTGTAGTGTGTGTAGTCATGTTAATCTTTTAGAGGATGTTGTGGGGCTGTTGTTGGTATATGAGCTATTTTATTTGTATCCTGCTTAATCTTGTACTGGGTTCTGGGATCCCACCAAAACCTATTTTTTTACCTCTAATCAAAAACATTTTCAAAAATGATAAATAAATGTAATTAATATCATAAGGAAAATGTAATATAAACTTATTTTAATACTTTCTAAAATTCAATGGAATTGAAGTAAGTTTTCATGTAATGCAAGTTTAAGCTACTATATGCAAAATATTTCATTTCTAAAGAATAATTAAATTCACTTAATTTTCTTTTTCCAAAAATAAAATAGTGTAATAGACCTTTTTTCATTTAGGTACACATCTTATCTCTTTTGACTTGAGAATTGAACATTTTGCAAACACAACAAACATGTATTTCAAAATAATTTAAAATTCAATAAAATAAGATAAAGTAACCATATACAAAGGACTCACACATTCTTTATAGGTTCACACAACATGGAGGTTCTATAATCACCACTGATTTGGGCATATGTTTATGTAGGGATTTACAAGACTCATGTTACACTCAATTTGAGTGAGATAGAGGTTAACATGTATTATTTAACAAAAACAACCATCTCCAATACAACTACATTTGGGGAAACCTTGTACCTACACATTTAGGTCCAAAATTAGGCCAAATTCACACTCAACAATCACTCAATAAATCTTAAAATCTTTACATGAATCAAATAATGAATAATTATACCATAGCAAAGACCTTGATTTTCTCCATTGTTTCTTTGATATTTTCTTGAATGCTTGATATGTGGGTTGCTCTTCAAAGTAGCATAATCCTGATAGCATCATGATAATATGATAGATATGATATGTTGGAGTAATTAAGACATCACTTGATAATTAATTAATAGGTCCCTTATTACTTTATTCACTTAAGCTAAAATTAGGAGTGCTTTTTTATTATTAGATTGAGCTATTTATAGGTCAAGTTGTCTCATTGCATGAGATTAGGACACATGTCACAATCTAATCAAATCCTCATCTAGGGTTTACACTTTTGCTTTTATAAACATTCATTATTGTATTTTGTAATCATCTAGGTATTCGCATTCATTATTCAATGCATATTAGATGCTTATGTAGATTAACCCTTTCTCTCTTGGTTGCATAAAAAAATAGTTGCTTTGATCTCTTGTTTGTGATAGGCATTTTGGTTGGAAGTGATTTTAGGGAGCTGTGGGGTTCACTATCAACTCCAAAATGGTAAGAGCACTAGATCTATGACTTCCTATCCAAATTTTGAGAGATCCAATCTTGAGGGAAAAATTGACTCATCTTAGAGTGAAACGGGCATCACCATTGAGTCCAAAATTGCCAAAAACCCTAAGATTGCCTGTTATTTCATCAAATTTAGAAAAGTTACCAAAAAAAAGCAACAAGGACCTCTGCACGATTGTACAACCCCCTATTGCATTAAATTTCCTTGCGGCTCATAGGTATGATCACGTAAAAAAATTATAGTTTTTAAAGCTTCAAGCAATTCAAAAAAATAAAAAAATAAAAAAGGGGGAGGGCAATATTTTTTTGGTTTAGGGTATTGTGTACCCTATGGTGCTAGTATTGTCAAATCCAATAGCCCATGCATGTATCACCATTGCCACTATCCTCCACCCTCCTCAGAAGTGGAGCCACTTCTAGGCATAGGAACCTAATTCCAACTCCCACACAACAAGAAGCCAACATCGAATTTTTTTACAAAACCTTGACGCTGTAAGAATATTTTAGATAATGATGAGGATATCTAGGTAATGATCACTAGGGATAGTGTGCAAATGAAGGGTTTTATTTATATGTTTCACTTGATATTTGATCAATAGTGGAGACTAATTAGAAGAATCAATAGATAAGAAAATATAAAATTAGTAAATGGATTGGATTAATGAGGTGTAATAGTTGAAAGAATTAAATAAATTTATTTAATTTAGAAGCATAGTTGGAAAAATAAATAAAATATCAATTTTATTTATTTTCGAGGGAAAGGTAATTAAATAAATTATTTTAATTTATTTAATTATAGAATAAGGTGTTTAAGCTAATTAAATAATTTTTGAAAATTATTTAATTATAATAGACCAAAAAAAGTAATTGAAATTAATGTTGGAGGGAAAATGATAAATTAATTTAATAATTACAAATAATTGAATTATTATAGATATAAGGAAAAAATGAGATAATTAAATACTTAAATTATTAAAGATGAAAACATGAAATATTAACTTAATTAGATAACTAAAAAAAAATTTAATTAATATAGATAGAAAAAATTATGAGAAAATGATAAAATGGAAAGATTGAAATATGTTAGTCATTTTTAGGTCTATATTTTCCCCATCTTTGAGACAATGCCTTTTATGGCATTGTTTCAAAGAAATGATGTTGGTATGAAAAAAATTGTTGGTGATACATGCCCTAGTGTGCCCCAATGTACCGAGGGATGGAGGTAGGATGCCTTTTATGGCATTGTTTCAAAGAAATGATGGTGTTTGTTGGTGATACATGCCTCGATGTGCCCCAATGTACCAAGGGGTGGAGGTAGGATGCCACCTCAAGAGATTGGTTGGGAAAACAATTTTTTTATCAAGCTCATGACAAGAAGGATAGGTGAGGTCTAGTAGATATGAGGTAAAAATAAAGTTGGTTGGTAGAATATGATCAAAAGGGATAGTGGGAAGAGGCTAGGTAGGGGTATTAGGGTTAATGAGAAAAATGAGGGTTTTAGGAGCTACAAATAGGGATAGGATGGGTTATTTGTCCTCATTTACTCAACAATCACTCAATAAAGCTTAAGATCTATACATGAATCATAATGAACAATTATACCATAACAAAGACCTTGGTTTGCTCCATTGTTTTTTATTAGGGGTAAAAAACAGGTTTTGATGGGGCCCGAAACCCATTACAAAGAAAAACAAGCTGCAATTAAAATAAACCATAAACCAATAGCAGCCCCACAATAGCCTCTAAAGATTAACATGACTACACACACTGCATCTTACAAACAATCAAGGATCTGAAACCCTTTAACAACTTGGTTTTAACCAGGACCAGAAACCCAATTAGATACACACCGAACCCACCTGCATCTGCCAAGAATCAACGAACCAACCGCTTGTGGAAGGCACCGCAAAGCCATGAAAGATAATTTGCATAATGGTGTAAGACACCATTAGGCCCCTAATCAAACACTTGAGCAAATGGAGCACAACAAACCATAGGATCAACAACTGAGGAAGCTAAAGACAAACACCTTCCAACTCCACCTCCATAGGATCCGAGAAGAAGATTAGCACAACAACAACACAGGTAGCCATACCACCCTTAGGCAAAACCTGGTAATAATCCATCACCTACAAATAGTAGTCCTCAAAAGAAAACCGTTGAGCCTAAGGGGACTCAGCCTGTTGGGACAAAAAGAGAAACTTAGAAAAACACCTAGCCTACAACAAAAAAGGAGAAGCTAGAGAACCCAACTCATCCATAGACAACTCCAACAACAAAAACTCAAACAAACCACTTTGCTTCAGCACACAGGAAATAAAGACAAACTCCAACTCCAAGAGTATCTGGGGTCTAGGATTAAAATGTGAGGACCACCCAGCTAAGAGAAGAAGGCCATAACTAATATGAATAAAGTCCAATACATCAAGAGCCTTCAGCCAATAAATCACCAACAGAAAAGAACCCAGAGCACATACCACATCCAAGCAAAACTTCAACAACAATCTCAAATACAAAACATCCAGCTCCATCACCACCTCAATAAGAATGTGAGCAGAGAACCCATCTAAAGAGAGTAGGCCAAAAACAACCCTAACCAAAGAAAATAACTAGGGCAACAAAATAAGAATGACACTCAGCCCAGTCAAAAGCACCCCACCAAAAATAGGGGAAATAAACACAACCATAAGCTCCAAAAGAATATTAAGAGTGCCCACAACACGATGGCACAAAGACAACCCATCCCAAAAGATGAGACAAAACCCTAGGAGAACAAAATCCAAGGGGTCATCTGAGAGAAGAAACAACCACAACCCAAAAGGGAAAAGGGAACAACCCATACAAGAAGGAAACTAAGAGACAACCAAACCATTAAACACCCAAGCAACCCCCACACGCCAGTTAGAGCCAAAGATAGGCCAAAACTCCACAGTTCCAACCAATGCGAAGCACCTCCACACCACAAGAGGGAAAGTAGCAACAACCATGAAACACCCAGGGCAAGAGAAGCTAAAAAGGTGCCACCAAACAAACAACAAAGAGTGGCTGAGGGAATCCACGAAGGACCCAGAAAGAGAGCATGCCAGCAAAAAGAGCACCCAAGCCATCCCATTACGCCCAATAGGACCATAAATAAGCCCATCCTCCAACCAAACATTCTTAGAAAACCTAAAGCACACACTCACCCGCTGTAAGGAAAAACAAGCGCTCCCCACAAAGGCCATAGCCAAAACCCTCAAGAAGAAATGCAAAGGCTAGGCCAAAAAGTAGATAGAAACCATAGGAGCAACAACATCCTCCAACCCATTCTAACGAAGAAGCAAATATGTTGCCTCCCAACTGGACAACAACAACTTGCTCTGCACCACCACCACTCGACTGGAAGAAGGAAGCAAACAACATGAAGCCATCGCAACCCAACAATAAGAGCCGCTAAAAAGGTGCCACCAAGCAAACAATAGAGAGGGGCTAAGGGAAGCAAAGAAGAAACCGGAAAGAGAGCATTCCATCAAAAAGTGCACCCAAGTGGACCATTATGCCCAAAAATAAGTCCATCCTCCAACCAAACCTCCTCAGAAAACCCAAAGCACACAATCCCCAGCTATAAGGAAAAATAAGCGCACCCCACAAAGGCCACAACCAAAACCCTCAAGAAGAAATGCAAAGGGCAGGCCGAAAAGCAGACAAAAACTAGAGCAACAACATCCTCCATCCTGTCCCGATGAAGAAGCAAAATTGTCGCCACCAAACTAGACGACAACAACTTGCTCTGCACCACCACCACCAAATTGGAAGAACAACACGAGGCCATCGCAACCCAACAACGTAACAACAACCAGTCCAACCACAAGTTGCCAACGCCTCCCAGTAGAGATCCATCTACATCCTCTGCATCCTCTCCTTCTCTATCACCACCGCCTCCCAACAGTGATCCATCCTTATCCTCTACATCCTCTCCTCCATCTGAATCATCTCCAAAATTCAAATTTCCCCCTCCTCTCCTCTTCCTGCTCCTCTCCATTTCTCAATCAAAGAAAACAAAAAACTTTCTTGGTTTGCTCCATTGTTTTTTTGATATTTACTTGAATATTTGACATGTGGATTGCTCTTCAAAATAACATAATTATGATAACATAATGGTAGGATGATAGCCAAGATAATGTATTTTCTCAGAGATAATAGATAGAAAGGAGTTATTGATATGAAATTTTCCAAGATAGTGATAATTCTTGATAATACTAGTGCTCTAGATCTTGATAATGATAGCTAGTTCTCAAGATAACGTTCTAGGGGATAATGTGTGAATGAAGGATTTTATTTATATGCTTCACTTGATATTTGATCATTGGTAGAGATTAATTAGAAGAATCAATGAATGAGAAATTTTGAGATAAGGTAGGAGCTAAAATTAGATTGGATTGATGATGTGTAGAAGTTGCAAGAATTAAATAAATTTATTTAATTCATAAGGTATAGTTAGAGAAATAAATAAAATATTGATTTTATTTATTTATTTTGGAGGGAAAGATTTAATTTAAATTTGAATAAATTATTTTAATTTATTTAATTATTGAGAGTTAATTAAACATTTAAAAAAAATTGTATAATTATAAATGACCAAAATAAGTAATTTGAAATTGTTCTAATTTAATGTTAGAGGGAAAATGATAAATTAATTAAATAATTAAAAATATTTAATTAATATAAATATAAGAAAAATTGAGATAATTAAATAATTAAAAAAAAAATATTATACATGAAAAGAGGAAATATTAACTTAATTAAATAATTACAAAATATGTAATTATTATAGATAGAAAATTCATGAGACAATGAGAAAATGAAAATATGGAAATGCATTAGCCATTTTTAGATTTCTATGGAAGTAACTTAAACCACCCAACATAATATAACACACAACATGATAACAAATCATCACATCTAACTATAAATCATTTATGACTAACATGATCTAGGAAACAAAATGCATAATCAATAATAGTTCATAATACGATGAACCATATATAATAAGTATAACTGTATCTAATATGATGAACCATATATAAAAAGCATAACTGTATCTAATATAATGAAAATAGTGAAGCTAAAACACTATAATAGTCTAAGAATTTAAAGGCACACACATACACATCCCATAATACAGAGTTAGACATATAGACACCAATTTAAAAACCTCATTGAGAACACATCAATGGTCATACAAAAACATAAAAAAAATTATCTAGAGCACATAATTAGAACACCTCGATGATACAATAGGGAATCATTAGGAAGTTGGGTATAATGGATCATAACATGTGTTTCAGATTATATTGTCAAAAATCCATAATTCATAGAACATATAGATTAAATTGTACACAAGGAAAATGCTAGTAGACATTACACTTCTTCCCTTATGCACAAACAAGATGAAGTAGATACTATAACATCAAGTGGAATTCCATTTTTTAAGCATGCAGATCATAATTGGACCAATATTCTCTATATACATACTCAAATTGAGCTTAATGAACTTTATTTTTGAATGCAATGGTTATCATCTATGCATGTGATATGGTGATTGTTTCCTTTCTTATACTCACTTTCAAATATTATCATATAATGTGTGTTTTCCATAGAATATTGTACATAATGTGTTGTGTTGAGGTAAAAATATCAATAGCACAAGCTACAGTTATTAGTGTAGAGAATACTCCCATTTGATAATGCTTATCCTTACAACTGATGGACTACTTCTTTTTTCTCTTTCCCCTTTTTCTTCTCTCTTCCTTCTCTTTTCCATAATATTTTACCTTGTTTAATCATTTGGTTAGGCTAGGTTTAAATTTTTTTCCCATTCCTTGAGCCTCATGAAATCTACATTTTCTATCTTGTGTCCTTACTAGGCCCCTTGTTTAATAGAAATGCATCTCTCATTAATCATCTGTAAAGTTGATAACCAACTACATAAAGACCTTGGAAAGATCATGCATATAAATCATACCCTTGGTTCTTGATTGTCTATCATGCATTTCTACCAATAAATAGTAAGCATCGACTACTTTTTTTATTTGGGGTCACTTCTCTCTTAAATATTTCTAGCTTACCCCTTCTAACCTGCCCTAGCCACATATTAATTTTATATTCTTATTGTATTATAAGTATGTCAGTAGAGGGGTATTTAATCATTAATTCTACCCCTCCTAATCCACCAACTAAATCTATATCTCATTCTTCTACTTTGGTTGTTGTTCCTCCACCTCTTTCATTGATTACTTTTATCTCCCTCCTACACCTCCATAAGCTAAAGGTAAGAAAAATGTGTAGGATCCAACCTCCTCCACCTCCTAAACCAATCCTAGAAGAAATCAATCCTCTAGATCTAACAACTCTCATCATCACTCTACTCCTTGACCTAACCAAACCCCACTTGTTGCTAAGCCACCTCAAGACCCTAAGGAGAAACATGCTAATAAACAATTGAGGTATTGTTATCACTTGAAATTGCACCCTTGTTGAAGTTGGTTCAATATTTTAGTGAAACATGGGAATGATCCAACCCAACAAATATTAAACATAAAACCTAGTCCTATTCTATTGATTCCCAAGGAAAAGCGGAAGAAGGAATACAAAAAATGAAAGGGATCTAGTGACACACCTAGATTAAATGGTGTTTCTTCCTATCCACTACAAAAGAAAGAATCAAAGAAAGCAATAAGAAGAACTCACACATGTCTCTACTATACCATCTCCTAGAAGTATGTATGAACTTGGTTAGGTTTTTACAAGCACTAAGAGGGAAAGTGAAAATCCATATATAGCTCTTGCAAACAAGTTTCACACAACATACATATCCAAAAAATGAACATTCATTGAAACATGAAGGTAAGAAGATTTTACACAATATATAAAAAGTGAGAAGAGGTGAAAATATGATGGTAGTTTTTATTGAAAGGCGTGAAGCTTGTTACAATAACAAAGTTGTAGAGCATGCAAGTCTCTATAGAGAACAAAAAAGAAGACACACTTACAAAAATGAGCTATAGAGGATTTATTATGGAGAGATGAAGCATAAAATCCATACCAAACATGGTAGACAAGATATAAACCTTAACCGCCAACAAAACCAATGAAATGTAAACATGTGTACATTTCAATCCGATCTGGGCAACCAAGGAGGTGTGGTAGGATATTCTCTAGGACTCTACCATATCCTAACATTGATGATTTCTAAGTTTGAGTGCATAAAGGATGAATTCCCATAAAATCTATGATATGAGGATGGAACTCTGATAAAAGGGGTGCCTATAAGCAATAAATGAGGTATGGGCACCACTTTCCTTCTTCAATATATGCAAAAAGCATGATTTAAGACCCTTTTGTAGCCCTCATGGATTGATATTTGGCGAATGTAGGAGTTGTTGAACATTAATGGTATTTTTGGGTCAAAAACATGCCTTCTAGAGTCTATCAGTAGAGTATCATGATCAGGGTTGTCGTCGTGCCAAAGACATTAAATCATTCACAACCTCAAAGAGCCCTATTTTTTAGGTGTTAGACCTTGGACCTATTGCATACTACCTATTGTTGGGCTTGGAAGAAGAGCATGTCCATCTTCAATGCCCCAATGAGACAATCATTTGTCAGGAATCGGGCATTGGGCATCTGTCATGATACTTATCAATGAGGAAGGGAGGATGAGGGATGTTGGAAGTTTGGCCTTTTATGATGATGTCAACAAGACACCATCAAGGGATGAATGTTGGGATGACATCAACAAAGAGATTATGATGTTGGCATGGCATCATCAAAGGGATTAATCTTTATTAGAATCAAGGACAAAAAGAATGATAGGATGGTAAGAGAAAGCTTGAAGGTTTGATGAAATGACCTAGAAGAATCACAAAGAGCAAAGGGAAAGAGTTGGGAGTCGAGGATTGGGAAGAACTCTTACCTCATGCTAAAATGGGATGAAAGTAAGGGAGAATTTGAAAGCCCAAAAGTATGATATGTTTATACTTAAGAATTTTAGGAACTTAGAATTTAGGTGTCAGGGATTAGGATGAGTCTTATTACATACCAAAGGAGGTATTGAGGTAAGGGAGAAGTCGAAAGCACAAAATTCTAAAGGACTTATAAGAATTTATGAATGGCAATCTTTGAGCATTGAGAAGGTAAAGGAAAGCATGATAAAAAGGATGAATGTATGGAAGACACCGATGAATTGAAAGTTTGATAAGTCCAACATTTAGACATTTTAAGGACTTGGACTTTGGGGGTTGGGGATTGAGAAGAAATCTTAATTCATATGAAAATGGGATGAAGGTAAGGAAGAAGCCAACAGACCAAAAGTTTGATGAAAAGATTAAGAGTAATTTCAAAGGGTAGACTTAATTTGGCATGCATGGAAGGGAAACCCTAATAGCTCAAAAATCTAATAAAATCAACACAACCATTTTCAAAAGGGCATTAAGGAAAACTTAAGAGCTAATAGAGAAGTATGGGGACACAAGGGTAAGAAAAACTCTGAAACTTTAACAACTCCAACACTTAGTCAATTTTTGAATTTTTGCAACTTGGGTTTCTGACTAAGGCAAGAACAAAGAGGGCTAATGCAAGGTCTAGAGGAAAAACACCATGCAATATGGCCCAAGTAAGATCTCTTAGATCACTTATTACTTATGGGATATATGAGGGGCATGAAATGACAACATTTTGGTAATTTCTAGGAGATTTTTGCTACTAAACATGTAATCTAAAATCCTTAACCATCCATTGGGCATAGGAGTCATAGAGCCAATGACAACTAGAAAATGGATTGCCTCAAAACACTACAAATCAAGGAAAAAAATATATAAAATGCACTTGGAGGGAAAAAACAACATAAATCATACATCCTCTTAAGGAGAATGTAGGGTGTACAAATACATTCTTGAAAAAAAAGAAATTAATATGTACATGATCTACAAACACGAATGCCAAATGTCATGGCTTGCTTCTATAAAAAATAAGTCTCTTGAAGGAGTTGATCTCCCTTAGGCCATAGTTGCATGCACTACCTAGCTACAACCATTAAAGCTCCTATCTGCATCATCAAGTTACACCTACTACCCATGTAGGGAAGAGCCGCCTTACCACCATCTTGATCATTATACCTAGAAACCACAAAAAATAAGTGCTAGATTCATCGGATGATGGATCAGGGGTAGATATGATAACAAGGGTAAATGTATTGGAATTAAGTCAACATTAAAATAAACACCACTTGTGGACCTAAACAAGAAATACCCTCACACAAAATAATCCTACTGTTGCAACAATTGACCTCTTTATGATATATTCTGAAACAAAAAAGAGAAATTTTTCAACTCACATGGTGATACAAAATATGCTACATTTGTCTATTGATCTACACAAGGCATCCTCATGCATATCAAATGAAAAATCTTGGAGCTTTGGCATATGATCCATTTGAGCAACATGTTGATCTTCTTTTTATATATGTTGTTGTCCAAATTCATCAATGTTGGTCCTAGGTGAAACATTCAAGTTCAAGTACATTATCCCCAATGCAAAAGGTCACATCTTCAGTTTGAATGAAACCTCATGTTCAATCTTGCCAAATTTGTTGGAAGTTTGGAAGCTTGAGTTTGTGACTTTCTTGGGTGTTGTCATTAATGTCAACCTGTTGTATGAAGAGAGTTTTGGAATGTTTCTAGTGTTGATATCAACCCTAGCATTGGAGTTGTGGAAGTTTAGAGTTGGTATTAATGTCAACACAATGTTGTTGGTGTTGTCATTGATGTCTTACTTCAATAAAGTTGCAGAGGTTGTTGGTCTGACTTGAGTTTGAAGAAAAGAATACTATAGTTGGAAAGTGTTGTATATTATAGATGATGTAGATGTGTTGTAAAGATGTTAGTAATGTTGCTAATGGAGTTGGTTCACTTGGTTTCCAAGTTCTTTTGAGAAAGTTTTAATAAAAGAGAATTTAGTGTAATAGAGTGGTGTTCAATGTTATTCTCTGCATTTTTGCATGGTTGAAGATATGCTTATGTAGTTTGGACTTGATGATCAAAGGTGTTCAGAGGTGTTATATCTAGAGTTTCAGGTTTTGGATCATTTTGTAGTGGAAGACGTGTTTAACGATATGTTTGGTAAAACAGGGTGTTTGGGAGAAATGAGATTGTTCTACATTTCTTTGTAGTGAAGTTTCTGGTGTTGCAGATCTGAGAACATGTTTATAATGTTTGTATCTACCTTCCTTTGAAGTTTTAGGTGTTGAGTTGTTCTGCAAGGGTGTCTAGTGTGTTGAATGCCTGTCCATGAGATATTTCTGGACCTTGAGAGGTGTGTTTGAAGTTGCTTATTAGTGTTAGTATAGGATTGGTCGACCTGGCTTCCTAGCGCTAATTATAGAGGATAATTATTGATTGAGGAAGTTTTGAGAAGTGTGTTTGTGTAGATTTGTGTCTCAATTAAGTAGTCTCATGGTTTAGCTTCACTTCTTTATATTGTGGAAGTGTTTGGTGTTGGCCTATTTGATGTTACACAATTGAGGTGTATACGTTTCATTAAGGCTGACCTAATTGAGAGTTTTTAGGTCATGGAGGGTATAAATGCAAGGAGAATTGTTGTGTGGATTGTGTGAAGTGTGTGTGATGTGAAAGATGTGAATTTGATTAGGTGTGATAATATAAGTGTGAGCCTTAATGCCTATGACTTCCTAATGCAATGAGCATAAGGTGTCTACATTTCAGTTTGTTTGATGAGTTGTTTGTGCTTTAGTGGAACTATACCTTCAACATATGAGAGATGCATTGATAGTAGTTCAAATTGGCAGTGAGCCACCCCTTCTTATTTCTTTCTTTTGGATAGTGAGTCCTTTGGGAATGAGCCACCGATAGTCCTATGGTAGTGAGCCACCGATAGTGATCCTTTCTTTATCTTTCTAGGTAGTGAGCCCTTAGTGTTGAAAGGTTAAAGAGTTTGTCATTGATATGTCTATTGGCAACATGAGCATGAGTATGAGCATGGGTTGTATGCAAATACAATGTTGTCATTGATGTCAACATTGTGATTTGGTATGAAGATTGATGTGCAGACCAAATGGTGAAGCATGGGTATGTATAAAGATGTTAATCTAGTGGTTAGATGTAAGAAGCTTTGATCCAGTGCAGACAGTTGAGTTGAAGATTGGCTACATGTCAAAACATAGTTTTTAGTGTATATGATATTCAATTTTTTGGTCTGCATTGGTTTGCCTTGAAGAATTTTGCTTTGTAGTTCTAATGCAATTTTGGTGGATGTCAGAGGAGTCTAAATCCAGGTTTTCACATTGTTTTGTCTTTTGGTGTAGAAGTTATGAATGAGATAATATCCAGTTTTCTAGTGATAGTGTTTCCTTAGCAGAGTGTATACTTTGATGAGTCACCACTTCACGGTGGAATAATATTTTGTCTTGTAGATTTTCAGAAGTGTTTCTAGGTGTCAGATGCACCTATGCTCCAAGTGGCATGCATTTTGGTGGTCCTCATGTCGATTTGTGGTTGTTCAGTTGGCGAATTCTGATGTTAGGTCATCTATGGTGCCGACCTAATATATTTGGGGTATTGTGGAGGTTAAGTATTAATTTTTTATACAGGAGCTATTATAGGTCCAACTCAAACTATTTGAGGTGTTACATGTTTTTGAATTAAGGCACAAAGTTTTTATGGTTGATTGGGAGCCGATAAGTTATGTTTTTTCTTGATACATCTTACTAGGCCGACCGAATTGATGTTATAAGTGTTTACAAATGTGATGGATATATATGTAAGATCATTTCAATATTGTAGTGTATGAGTAAAAGTATTGTTGATGCGAATTGTGTGAAACTGATGTGATTACAAAACAAAGTAGAGTGATATGAGGTGTGTTGACTCTATATATTGAGCTTCAGTGGAACTGTATTCCAGCATGTTGTAGATGCATTGTTAAGAATTCATTCTGGTTGTGTGCCACCCCTCTCTTCTATTTTTTCTTCTTTTTGTGGGTAGTGAGTCCACTAGGATAGTGAGTCCACCTATAGTGAGCACTTTTGTAACATATTATAACCGGTTATAATATATTGTGAGCTAATCCTCACCATGGTTTTTCCCTTTTTGGGTTTTCCACATAAAAATTTGGTGTTTATGTGTTATGTGGTTTTGATAGTTGCTTTCATGCTTTCCTTTCTTACGACAAATTGAGTATGTTATGGGGAATAAAAGTTTAAATTTTTAAGTGTTTTTAGAGAATACTGATTCACCCCCCTCTCAATATTTTGGGTGTTCAAGAATTGGTATTAGAGCTTGGTTCCTTGGAAGAATCATAACTACTTGAGGAAGGTCTTGGAGATTGAACACATGAATGTTAGAAGATATCATAATCCTCCAGAAGAAATTCTTGATGTTGGATTCACTATAGAAGATTGCATGGTTGACATGAATGGAGAACTTCAAATAGCCCTTGAAGATCTAGAAAGGACTGAAAGTGAGTTCACAAATATCTAAAGGGAAATGTCAATGAAGCAGATGAATGCATCGAAAAATTGAGAGAACAAATTAAGAAATTTAGAGAAAGACATAAAGAGGTTAATGAGCTGGTGAAGCAAGCAAATGAAATAATTACTAGTCTAAAAGTGCAAGTTGAAGAAGGAAAAAGAGTTGAAGAATGTCTAAATGCTAAGATAAAAAGAAAATTTGAAGAAAGACTTCAAAAGACCACCTATTAGACAGCTAAATACAAAAAGGTACTTAATCTTTTAATGGATTTTGTTATTCCTATAATAAATTTGAACATAAGGCTATGGAATGTTGAAGCAGAATGAATTAGAATGTTCAATCTTTTCCTGCTCAGTGCTTTACATGCAAAAGATTTGGTCATAAGGCTAGTAAATGCAAAAGTCAAATGATGAATGACTATAACAATGGTATGAGGTTTCAATCTTTCAATGGGTACTATTATGCATGCAATGGATTTGGGCATAAAGCTAATCAATTTAGATCCAGAATGGGTGGAAGTAAGCTTGTTCAAAATTTTGTCACTTTTTACAATTACAATATATTAGGACACATTTCCAAATTTTCTAGGAGCAAGAATGTGAAGAACAATCCAGTAAAGAAGAATGATATGATGAAAAATGCTGATCCAATAGAGATGAAGAAAGAGATGGACAAGATTTGGAGAAAGAAGGAAGACAATGAGACTAAGCTTGAGTTTGTACCAACATTTGGTGTAGATGTAAATCCTCTAAAAACTAAGTAGAAAGATTTGGCTTAGGGGAAGCATTAACAAAAGATCTTTTATCCCCTAGCAGGGTAAAAGCAAAAAGTTGGGTACACAAAGAGGGGAAGTTTCGGCCAAAAAAAAATCTCGAAAAAAATGCGTATGCATTATGCTTCGAGTATCTGAGCCTAAAAAAATGAGTATGCACTAAAAAATGAGTATGCGTTATAACACGTACACGTTATATAACACATACATGCTTTATAACACACACAAATTGATTATTCTAAAAAATAAATACTTTTTAGAAATGAGTACCCGTTTTAAAATGCGTACATGTTTTGTAACACAAAATGGGTACTCGTTTCTAAAAAATTTATATATATTTTAAATAATCAAGAAAATAAAGAACGCATATGCGTTTTGTAATGCGTACGCGTTTTTAAAATTTAAAATTCCCAACCCACATGCTGCCTCAGTTTTAGGCCAGGAAAGGCTTGGTAATCCGAGCCTTAGCCTTTGACCTGCAACTAAAAAACTAAGGCAGATTGAAGAAGAATGTCCAACTTTGGCAATATGGCTGATGAACCTTTTTTCTGAATCAATCTATAAAATTAAAACCCATTAGAAAAAACGATGTCTACTTTCCAAATATATAATTTTTATTAATATTGGATTATGTTTGCTATTTTTTAATTAATTTCTAAGCAAACTAGTCCTTAAAATTGAAATATTAGACTTTTTTTAATTTTTTAATAACTTTTTTTTGGTTAAGTTTCTTGTAAAAAAATTTATATGGCATCAAACTTCAGACAATTCTCTACACAATGAAAAAAAAAGATTCAAAAAATGTTTAGTTTAGGTCCAATTATGTTGTCCGTACACGTCGATTTTTAAAAACAACAATTAAGGCCAATAAAAATTCAATAAAAAAATATATTCAACAAAAATTCCCACATCAATCTTCATGTTGTTAGCTCTCTTTTTCCAAAAGGAACTAGCAAAATAATTTTATTTGGGTCAAAAAGTGGTGTCCGTACACGTGCTTGGTATGGTAAAAAAAATGGACTTTTAAAAAGTGGTTTTTATAGATCCCTATCAAAATTTAATTTCTATAATCTGGGTATTTGAATAATTTACATATTTATAAACTAGATTCAAAATGCTAAATTTCATATTACTGACTTTTTTTAAGATTCATTGTATAAGTGCCTCAAATTTTCAATCCAAGTGTGACAAATTCTGAAAAAAAAACAACACTTCCACTTTTTGAGCTTTTTGTGTACCCAACTTCTTGCATTAGCTCAGCAAGAGGAATGGTGCTAATGCTTCAACACATTGGAATAAGGTGTAGGTTGACATATTTAACCTATTGGTAAAAAAACCGATGGAAAACATTGAGTTGTGGAAATTTGTGGAGCATTTGAAGTTGAGTGTGCATACAATTAAAGGGTTTTTACTAGCTTTTTAAAATGTGCATTCAATGTGAATTAGGTCATTTCAAAAGGGATCAAAAGTGATTTCATATTCAATTTAAGTCATTTGAAAACTAGCATTTGAGGAGAAAAGAGCAGTGAAGAATTCTAGTGATCTTGCACACAAAACCCTAATTGGAAAGCAATCAAAAGGTATTTATAGACTTCTATCTTTCTATAAGTTTTTAGAAGTGTTTTGAAGTGTTGGAAAATATATACACCACAAGTAATTGAAATTGTAGATCATCCTTGACCTAAATTCAAACAACATACCGAAAAATCCTTGGTGTATGATCCAAGCAGTTCATTTTCACACATTCCATATGGTGTTTTGCACACAAAAGATGTAAGGGTGAACATTCATGCGAAGTTGGAAGAATATTATCATTCTAAATTGGGTGATGTGTGGGTTAATGAACTCACTAGAGAAGACTTTGAGATGAAAAAAGATTTCGAGAGATTGGCTGAAAAGAAGATCGATGTGTGGAACTATTTCCATAACTTTTGTTGTGATGATGCATGGGTAAGGTTCACCCTGAGCAAAATCCATGATAGATTCATCTAGCTTGATATGCCTCACTTGATTAACAAAGAGGCAATTAGGGTTGTTACAGGTTTATGCTCAACCATACCAACTCTGGTGCTCAAATCAGTGAAGAATGAAATGGTGATGGAATTAACTGGTGTAAAATATGATAGGAGAGCCCTGACAATCAAAAATATTAGAAATCTAGCAGTTAAGTATGCCTTAATGGTGATTGGCTATAAATTATACTTCACTAATAGGGATAATTTTGTATCAACTACAATTAATACTACACATGATATGGTTGTGAAGGGTGAAGATTATGATTTATGTGAGTTATTGAGGGCACAATTGATTGAAAACCTATAAAGGACCAAGGAATCAAAGTACCTCTTTAAATTTGGTACTTTGATCATTTGTTTACTTTTTTACTTTCTAAATGAAGTTCCCAAAACTAAGAATATAGTTTGGTTGAAGGATTGTCCTCTGGCACATCAAATCAAAGATCACCTAAGGAGGTTAGGTGATACAGATACATAAGAAGTAGCATTATGGGGATTTTTCAAAACCTTTCAGAATAACATGCAAGCTAGAGAAATGATTCCCTGAAGAATGGTAGAGAAGTATAAGAATGATATCACATTCTTGGTAACAAAGGACAATTGCATTATACAGGTTGTTGAGTCTAGGATTGTTTGGATCCCAAGATGGGATATGAGATTATAGAGGAAGAAATTATTGGTTCAGTAGACTTTATGCTAAACAAAGCCAAAGACACCTCTGAGGAGAGGTATGAAACCTATGAGGAGAAGTCTATGGAGGTGCACATGCAACAAAGGGAGAAATAGATAAAGAAATATGTTGAGAAGATGAATGCACAATTTGTAGATGCAATGGGCCTCACAAAGGAGCAAGTAGAGAAAGCCAAAAGCATGTTTGGCCCTCTAGGAGGCTCATCCAATTTTAGGAGATCTGGTAGGACAACTACCACCTTTTCAATGGCTCCCAAGTCCTTCAGGACTATGCCATTAGCAAGTGGGACCAAGAGAAAGGAGCCAAGTACTTTGGAAAAACAAACAAGTGCCCTTGTCAAAGAAAATACTACTTTGGAAAAGCAACAAAGTATGCCTGTGAAGGAAAAGGTAGCCCCGAAAAAGCAACAAGGAGCTCCTCAAAGGAGAAGAATAAAGAAAAAAGAAACAAGAGAGACATACTTGGGAGTGAATGTTGATGATGAGGAAGAAGAAGAAGGACCACAGTTGGTCCGAAAAAGAAGAACTGATATATCACAAGGAGAATCAAGTGGAAAGAAACAAAAGATTGACATTATGGACACTAATAGTGAGGCTAAAGTCGAAAAGGAGAAGGAAGGCTATAAGATACAAATGAGGGAGAAGAAAAAAAAGTTCAGTAAGGGAAAAAAGGACTCCGAGTTTAGAAGCAAAGAAGAAGAAAGACAAGTCTTCCCCTTCGGTAAGGAAACATACCCCCATGAAATTAGATGCTTTATTTAATGGAATTGTGGAGCATGAAATGTTAGAAGAGATTGTTGTATTGTATGATACACCAAATGATGTTGATAAAGCAACTATAGAAGAGGCATTTGTAAAATACATTGTTACTTTTGAGGTAAATATGAAGAATATTGAAAATCACTTGCCTAAAGGATTAAGAAATGTACTATATGCTAGAAGACAAGAAACCATGAATGAAGAAGCAAAGTTAAGATCTTTTTCTTTGGATAAGGTTAATGCACCCCTCTCAGATGAAAATAAAGCCACATTGGCTTAGTTGTACAATAAGGACTTTCAAACAAAGAAAAGGGTAACTACCCTTATGAGTAGAGATCAAAATGATCTTGAGAGGCTTCAAAACGAAACTATGGAGAAGGTTGCAGATTTGGCATAGAGATTAGGACTAACTCCGGATAATGAAGAAAAAATGCATGATGATATGTTGGCTCTAGAAGTTAATGTAACATAAGAAGCATGCCAAGAAGATGCTCAACATGAGCATCAAACAGAAGAGGAGAATGACACTCTTTTGGATGTGGAAGAAAATGTTGCAGAAGAAAATGTTACCGATGAAGAGAACATTACAAAAGAAGGTGTTGTGATTGAATTATGATTGGTTATGTGATAAGTATCAAGATTATCCATGAAAATATGTAATTAA
Organism: Sequoia sempervirens; assembly: GCA_007258455.2. NCBI lineage: Eukaryota > Viridiplantae > Streptophyta > Pinopsida > Cupressales > Cupressaceae > Sequoia > Sequoia sempervirens. The sequence goes on from VDFB02179234.1 coordinate 109,109,409, forward strand.
TAAGGCTTGTGGATACAAAATAGGACCAGTTAAGACATAAATAAGCCCAATTAATTAATAAATCCCTAGATTAGTGTGAAAGTGTTAGGATACACTTTGAAACACCCTAAATAAGGAACAATTAGGTTCATTTTATCATTAATTATTGATTCCCAAATTAAGTGTGAAAAAGGGCTACTTTTTTCTACACTACACTAGTTTGAATTGGCAGTGAGCCACCCCTTCTTCTTTCTTTCTTCTGGATAGTGAGTCCTTTGGTAGTGAGCCACTAGTAGTGAGTCTTTCTTTATATTTCTGGGCAATGAGCCTTATTGTATTTGATGTTGCAATTCATATTTTAGTGAGCTAATTCTCATTGTGGTTTTTCCCTTCTTGGGATTTCCATGTAAATCTAGTGTTCTTATGTGTTTGATGTGTTTGCATTACTGTTTTACATGTTCACATTCTACTAATGCATGTTAAGGGTTTAATGGTGGATAAAGGTTTAAGAACTAATGCAAATCTGAATGTTAATGAGGGTTTGTGATTTTTTAAAAGTATACAGCTAATTCACCCCCCCTCTCAGTTGTCATGTGCATTTAACAAGATTCAAGGATAGTAGATAACAAACATACATCATGGTTATATGTGATGATGAACATCTCATTAGCACAAACTTTAAATCTATGAGACACCTTAGATGAAGAATTGGATTCTTCATGTTTTCTCTTTGTTTTAATTTCTTTTATTTGGAAACTTACTACAACCTCTTTAGGTCTAAGGTAAAAATCATCATCCATGCCCAAAGTTACAACCATGGAATCCATTATGATTTTTCCTTCCTATGCAACAATATCCATGCCATCCCCATGCATAGAGACCTCCACATAACCAGTTGCACAAGATGATTCATTTAGATTCGACTCCTCCATGCCACATACATATTCCTCTTTATGCAAGATATTGCAAGTGATTTCCTGGCTTCATCATCGAATATGAATGCTTGATGCCTCATATCATTGAGATTAGCTTCACTCCAACTCATCAAGATGGACTCCTACTGCTCCAAGACCTTTGTTGATGTTGTCATGGATATGCTCTCCTTGTCATTGTCAACAAAAAAGGAAGATCATCAAACAAGGGCATCAATTCCTCATTCTCCAATTGCTTAGGGTGTTGTTGTTCTAATTGATCATGCTCTCTTTCTTCTTGTAGTGGGTTTGATCCTTCAATTCTTAGAACACATGAGGGTCTACCAACAACAAGTTGCTCCTCTATTACCTCAAATACCTCCCTCCTTTCCCCATAAGATTGGTTAGCTTGCTAGATAACGGGTCCACCCTTGAAGAGGGAAATGGTGGAAGGAAAAGAGAACATATTTGATGCAAAAGTTTGAAAGGTTTATTGAATTTCTTGAATAAGAATAGGTTTTTGAGAGGGTTTCTCTTGTGGAACATGAAGCTAAGCTTGCACAAGTATAGGCTTCTACAAGGGGCGATAAAATTTGAAGCTTGAGATTTTGAAGCAAGGAATTTGGGAGGCTAGTTTAGTTTCTTGCATGATTTGACTCTCCCTAGTTTCTAGCTACTTGATTCATTCTTCCTTAGCAAAAAATAGCTTACTAAGACCTTCCTAATATTATTTTATCTATGTATCCACTTGTTGGTGAAGATAAGATTGATAATCAAGCTATTTATTTTGCAAGTTATACTCTCGCTCTCTGTCAATAGCCCTAAATTATTCTTGGAAATTTAATATCATTTGTTTGATGTTAATATCTTCTAATTTATTCATGTTCTAAGGTTGACTAGGAGGACAAGGATGTTGATTAGGGGAAAAATAGGTCTCTTGAAGTTGATGATATGCATGTGCAGGCTACCAAGAAGGTTGAGCAAGGGTGGGTGGGAGGAAGCACTAGGAAAGTGTTGATAATATTCCATAGAAGGGTTGTTTTGGATGAAGATAAAGCCATTCCTAGTCTGATATTGTTGATAGGGAGGCAAAAAACTTGTATTTTCATGGAATGGAGGGGAAAAGACATGATGTCTACAATGTGTTGACATATTAAAGCATAAGGAAAACCTAAAAATACTCAAAACATGCTCGAATTAGAGAAATCAAGTTTGCTCAACTAGAAAACTAAGTATATACTAGCATAGTCTCCAATATTTGATTATAGAGTCATTAGATTTTTTTAAAGCACATGGACTACATGAACCAAAAAATTTAACTAACAAAATGGCCGTAGTGTTGAACAAAATTCCCTTAAAGAAAAGATGTGCACTAAAGAACACACCAAAATCCTTTAGTGGATGATGCAAATCTCATGAAACTGGTCCCACTAAGCATGCCAAAAATTATTATCATTTGAAATTACACCCTTGGTGAAGCAAGTTCATCGTTATAATAAAACATGAGAACAACATCAAGGTGTGGAACCATTGCAATGGGATCAAACATCTAGAGAAGGCCAAATTCATTTCTAACCTAGATGTAGAGTGTTGATCCAATCTAACATAGATTAAACCTAAAACCTAATCATATTCTACCAATTTCCAATGAAAAGGGGAATAATGAATACATAAAATGAAAGGTGTGGTGATGCACCTAGATTAAATGGTGTTTATTCCTACCTACTACAACACAAAGAATCAAAGAAAGCAGCTGGAAGGACTTACATGTCTTTGTTATACCAACTCCTAGAAGTATGTATGAGGGTCAAGTTTTGACAAGCACTAAGAGGGAAAGAAAAAATCCACATATAGCTCTTGAAAACAAGTTTCACACAACAAAAATATCCAGAAAATGATCAAAATTCATTCATACATGAAGGTAAGAAGATTTTACACAACACATCATAAGTGAGAGGAGGTGAAAATATGATAATTTTTTTGATTCAAAGGCATATAGCCTATTACAATAGCCAAGTTGTAGATCATGCAAGTCTTTGTAGAGAATAAAAAAGAAGAATCCCTTAAAAAAAAGAGTCATTGAGAAAGCTAAGAATCCATACCAAAACATGGAAGATAATATAAAAACCCTAGCTACCAACAAAACCAATAAAATACAAACATGTGTACATTCTAATCTGATCTAAGCAACGAAGGAGGCATGGTAAGAAATTCTCTAAGGCTCTACCATATCATAACATTGCTGATTTTAGAGTTTGAGTTTATAAAGGATGAAGATCACCCACAAAATCCATGATATAGGGATGGAACTTTGACAAAAGGGGCACCTACAAGAAAAAAATAAGGTATGGGAATTGCTTTCCTTCTTCAATCCATGTCAAAAGCATTTAATAATCTTCCTTAGCTCTTGTGGATCAAGCTTTGGTGGTTGCAGGAGTTGTTGAACCTTAATGGAATTTCTCAGTTGAAAAAGGCCTTTTAGAGTGTTGGTAGAGTATTAGGCTTGAGCCTACTTGACGAGTCCTAAAATTGTCCTCTTTTCCTTGTTTAAGTTTCATAATTTTCATGGTATTTAAATTGATGGCTTCAAAGACATTACCCAAACCTTCCTACTTATTTTAAGTATTAAAGCTATAAGGATGATGTATATTATATTTCTAAATGATTGTGTGAATCTATGAATGTCTATGAAATTTAATAGAGTTTTATATTAATTATGGTTATTAATGATGAAGAGATGCCTTTGAAATAAACTAACCCCTACAACGAAGGATCTGTCAATCCACAACAAAAGACTTGTCAACTTGTAGCCAATGGGATGATCGCCTACAACACATGCAATCTTTTGTAGTTGATGGAGGCAGTGGTCGAAGATTGTGGAAATAATTTATTTATAGATCATTCTATTTATACTAATGTTATCACCAAATAGAGATAGTCATGGAGGAAAGAAGATATTTGTGATAACAGTGGTCATGTCTCATAAATAGTTATTCCCTATTGAACAATTTTTCTATTATAACTATCTTCTTTATGATGTGGAGTCTTAATGTGATTACACACTCTCACCTCTATGTGCTTAGTTTTCCATTACCATTTAGAACAAGATTGAGTCCTCTTACTATGTTTTTGGGGGAGTTGATAGTTTTTAATAAGTTTTTTGAATCTAAGGATAATCAAACTCTCAGGATCTTGTATATATGTTAGGTCTTGTGATAGGTCAAGGATCTAGTATTCTAGTGTTAGTAGATTTGGATATAAGCATTTTTTCTGTTAATCAATACTCTATTCTCAATTTGTGTTATCTATTCAAATTGAAATAAAGATAGATTCAATCAATCATGAAATTCTAAGTTAAGATTTAAGAGAGATATTGTGGGATTGCAACTACTCAAGCAAGGGCCACTTGAGGTAACTGCAATGCTCCTTATAGTTTAGGTTATTCATAACAATAGAATAAAATATTAAGTTGCATTTATATATTTAAAGTTGAGTTAATTTTTTAGTAGTAATCAATTATTATCATAGTTATTTCAAGTAGTTACAACATAGTCGAGTCATTAATCATTGTCCTCATAGGAGCATTTAACCATAGCAATTATTATGTAATTAGGTTTACTTCTAGATAGAGGTATTTTTAGCTAATTTTGTTTCTAGATGAAGTTTCTTTTGTCAATTCTTTTATACATAATTGATTAGGACAACTTAGAGTTCTTAGCTACACATACATTGCCAACACTATCAAAGAAATTATAATTCCCTGGTTGATAAATTAAATGTAGCACATCTAGGTTAGTGAATTTCTTAGTAAGGGATTTGTTGGTCTGTTGAGTTGTATGCATACATTTTTTGCATTAATTGATTGAAGATAGATGGAGTTAAACATTATTGGTGTCGTTGTCAGGGATGGTGCTAAAGTTCATAATTCCTAAAGTTTTTAGTTTATTTATATATTACTTTCTTAATTTAGGAACTTTTATTTACAAAAATTAGGACCAATAGAATTTACAAATCAATCCTGAACTACTTACTAATAGTGTGCATTAAAAAATATTAAGCTCAAATTACTATTGTATGTGGCTAAAGAGAGACACTTTAAGAAGATTTTTTTCCATTGAACTAAAATCAAGGGAAATTATTTGAAGACATTGACATACAAGAAGAAATAACGCCAATAGAGGAGTTGAATGAGGGATTCAACAACATATAAATACCCCTTAGATCAATAGGTATTCCAGACTTTGTGAGAATCACCATAAGACATCTCAAAATAATGGTAGATGAGGCAGTAGACAACTCAGTTGAACTTGTTATATTCAAATTCCCAATAGAAAATCAACAACGAGCGACTTCCTTGAAGAGCATACCTCCTTTAGCCTTACCCAATTTCTACGGTTTAATCACAAAAGAACCTAATACATTTTTTTTTGAATTTGATGTTTTATGTTGAAGCTATGATTATACCATAGACACCCATAGGCTAAAACTCTTTCTAGCCACATTGAAAGATGTCACTTTGGTGGTTCATGGGGCTAGACAAAAATGCAATTACAAATTGGGAAACAATAAAGGAAAAAATCTTATAGAAATACCAAGATTATTGTTGGGGAGGAGATATGAAAATAGATGATATCTTTTGAATGTCATAGAAGGAGGACAAACCCTTGAAGATTATGTTGAGAGATTCCAATTCTACCTTAAAAAGTCACACCAGAATAGGCTCTTTCTAGAGTCACTCAAATTTGTATTTATAAGAGGGGTGAATGAAGATTGTCTGGATGCAATGAACATAATTGGAGCATGGGACATATCTCAATTGGCTTTTGATGAAATCTTCCAAATATGTAGAAACTATTCAAGATCAACCATGAAGAAAACTAGGGGTTCCAAATCCCTTTCTTCTACCAAAACATCTATAAGTGTTTCTAGGGTGGAACTCAACAACCTTTTGTCAAATATGAAGGAATATATAATCAACCACCTTCAAACCAAGTTGGAAACTTTGCACATAAAAAATAAACAGAAGAAGCAAAGGACTCTTTCATATAATATTTTCCACACTACCATTAGAAAAGGGTTAACTACAAGTATAAAAAGATTGCTAGTATTTCTGAGGAGAAGCAAGGAAAACCTTAATTTTGTACCCTAGAAGATGATGAAGGTGAACTATTATATATTATCCAATGCAAACCATGGTAGTAGATACAAGTTATGCCTCAAGACCCTTTGTCTTATAATGTTTCTTTTCATGGGGTCAATACAAATTTCCCTAACTAGAACAATCCGCCTTGAAATAACATGCCAAATCTATGGTCAAATGTTTAATCATCTAATTGGATTCCACAAAAGGGGACGTGGAAACAAAAACCATATCAATCCCTAAATTATAATCCATAGTGGTAATCCTCTCAGAACCCGTGGCCACCATAATGGCATGGAAACAAATATTGGTAGAATCCAAATATAAGCTACCCTCAACCACATCAATCCTTGCAACAATAACCAACCATTATGCCAAACCCAACCATACCTACCCCAAGACAACCAATAGAACCACAATTGCATACTCAACCTACACTAACCCTAACAATAAGCATGTTCAACATACCTATACTAATAAACCCATCCAGTACCCAACTTATGTGGTTGAAGTTAGTGATGTCCACCTAGGTTTATAAAAAATGCTTGTTGGGTTGTCATCTCCACATATTACAAAACTTCTCGATGAAGAACTATTAATTGAAACTAATGACCATCTAAATGAGCAACTTGAAAAAAAAAAGTGACATATAGAAATCACAAACAAGGAACCACCATTCTCAAAGAGGTCGACCACTAAAAAATTTCACCCAGAGCTTGAATTTGACTTCTTGAGTCAGCTGAAGAATGTTTGTGTCAAAATTCCCTTGATCCAAGCTATCAAGGAAGTGACCATATACACAAATACTGTGAGGGAACTATGCCTCAAAAAGCCAAGAAGGAAATGAAAGGACCCTCAAACTATCCATGTTATAGGATAGTTGGGTGATATTATGTTGGGAAACCTAGTTTTCCCAAAACATGTATACCTTGGTAGTCTTGTGGTAGATGTGCAGATTAATGACACACTCATCAAGAATACTTTGATTGATCTAGGAGTATAAATAAATGTGATGACAAGAGAAATGATGAAAAACTTCAACTAATAGATCTAAGACCTACACCCACAATATTACAACAAGAGATAGGTCAACAATCACACTAGAGGGTATCATTGAAGATGTATTCATCACACTAGACTCATGGGAATACCTAGAAAACTTCATGGTCATGTAGCCTAAGGACAACCTAGGAGGATACCCATTAATAATAGGAAGACCATGGTTATCTACAATAAATGCATTTATCAGATATAGGTACGGCCATATAATAATTTCCAACAGGAAGTAAGAAAAAATTGGCCCTCTATCCACTTGCATAACCTCATGTTGACTTGGAACAACTTGTCTATCCAAGCTTGGGAGATGAAAACTAATATTCTCTTCAGACACTCCTGACCATTAAATGAAACCCAATGGTCAATATTCAAGATGAAGACAAAAATATTATACAAAAATCTTATGGGATGGACCCACAACAAGGCCAATGTCTAACATGTTTGAATTTCCCATTGCATAATAATACCTACAATATTCTCTAAATCTACCTCACAATTATTCCATACATTACTTCTACATAGTTGCATTCTTAATTTATCAAGGCTAGATGTTGCGCCTATCATGACTTCTACAATACCAATGGAAATATCACCTAGCAGAACACTAATGTCAACAATCAATTGACAGTATCCCAAATATCTGAATTGATTAAAATGCTACAAGATCACACAACATTTTCTTGGGTACACCATGACATGAAAGGCACAAATACTAATCTTTGTATCCAAAAAATATAAATCAATGAGGGATAGAAACCAATAAGACAACCACAATGAAGGATGAACCCAACTGTAAGAGATATAGTGAAAAAAAAGTTGCAAAAACTATTGGATGTAGGGTTTATATATCCAATATCAGACAGTCAATGGGTTTACCCATTGGTAATAGTAACTAAGAAAGGAGGTAAGTGGAGAGTATGTGTTGACTACAGAGAATTAAATACAACCACTAGGAAGGATCATTTCCCTCTTCCCTTCACTTAGGTGTTAGATTCATTGGTAGGGAATAAATACTTTTCTTTCCTAGATGGGTTCAGTGGCTGCAATTTGATTAAAATAGCTCCCCAAGATCAGGATAAAAAACCTTTACATGTCCATGGGATACCTATGCCTACTTAGTCTTGAAATTTGGACTATGTAATGCCCTTGCAACCTTCCAAAGGGCTATTTTTGAGCATATTTTCATATTTCTCCCATGATTATATTGAAATGAATATGAATGATTTCACCACCTATGGAAATTCTTAAGAAGAAGCATTAGAAAATTTGGAGAAGGTCCTTCAAAGGTGCTAAGATCACAATCTCTCTCTTAGTCATGAGAAATGTTTCATGATGATGGATCAAGTGGTTTTGGGACACTTTGTGTCAAGAAGGGGAATTCATGTGGACCCTAATAAAATAGAAGTGATATCCACTCTACCTATTCCTAGAAGTAGAAAGATGTAATAGGTTTTCTTGTCCATGTAGGATATTACAGAAGATTCATTAAAAAAATTAGTAAGATAAGAAATCCCTTGTTTTTCCTCCTATCTAAGGACATTGAGTTTGAATAGAACCTTTCTTTCCAAGAAGTTTTTGAAGCTCTTAAACCATCTCTCACAAAGACACCTATTTTGAGAGGACTTAATTGGAAAGTTACTTTTCACATACATATAGATGCGTTTGACTTTTCTATAAGAGTTGTTTTAGGACAAAAGAAAGGTAATTTGAATTATGTTATTTACTACATAAGCAAAAATCTGTAAGTTGCTAAACTTAATTAACTATTATAGAGAAGGAGATGTTAGCAGTATAGTATATACAATTAATAAATTTAGACATTATATCATTTGTTATCCTATTTTTGTTCATACTAATCATACAATAATCTAATACTCAATAAACAAACCTATGGTTGGTGCATGCCTTGTTAGATGGTTATTATTGTTGCAAGAATTTGACATCACTATTGTAGATAAATCGAGCAAAGAAAACATGGTAGCTAATTTTCTCTCTAGGATAAACATCAAAACAAAAAAAAAATGTGGATGAGTCTTTTCTTGATGAAAACCTATTTTCTTTAATTTAATGCACACACCTTGGTATGTAGATATAGCCAACTATTTGGTTGCAGGTAGGACACCCCCACATATTTCACCAAGAGAAAGGAGCCATTTAGTTGAACATAGCTTTCCATATTCATGGGTGGTTGGATATTTATTCTATAGAGGACCTAATAATATATGTGTAGGTGCATAAGGGAATATGCAGTTTATGATATTTTGAAAGCTTGCTATGATGAGCCTTGTGGAGGGCACTTTGCAGGCAAAGGAACAACCCTCAAGATCCTAATCACTGGATACTATTGTCCAAGGCTACATAAAGATGCAGTTAAGTATACAAGAATATGTGAACACTGTCAGAGGATGGGTAGACCTACAAAGAGCAATGAGATGCCCTAAAACCACAATTAGTCATTATACCATTTGATAAGTGGGGTCTTGATTTCATTGTACCAATAGACTCAACTTGGAAAATAATAAGAAGTATATATTAGTCTGTACCAACTATCTAACCAAATGGGTAGAGGTTAAAGCATTGTTGTTTTCTAGAGACAACAAAGTTACAACATTCCTATATGAGGAAATATTCACAAGGTATGGATTGCCTAGGGAGATTGTCATAGATCAAGGACCATAATTTACTTTAGATATGATTTCCCATTTGGTCAGGCAATATGAGATCAGACATAAGAATTAAACTCCTTACCACCCACAATAAAATGGGCAGGTTGAGGTTACAAATAGAGAAATTGAATCCATCCTAACCAAGACAATCAAATAACATAGAAAGGATTGAAAAAAAAGGCTACTAAAAGTTGTTTGGGCATACAAGACAACCTGATAAATCATTATAGGATTTAAACCATATGAATTGGTGTATGGGAAAAATGTTTTCCTCCCCATTAAATTTGAACATAAAACACTTAGAATAGCAATGCAACTTGGAATGTATCTCTCTAAAGATTAAAAAGATAGAAGTACTGCACCATCTCAATGCCCTAGATGAGTTAAGGATGGAAGATGTCCATCATACAAAAAATGTGCAAAAGAAAAGAATCAAATGGCATGGACGACTCATCAAAACTAAAGAATTTCATGAAGGGGATTGGGATTTACTCTATGATTCAAGATATAAGGACCAAAAATATAAATTACAAAAAAGGTGGTTGGGTCTTTATGAAATAAAGCAAGTCTTTCAAAATGGAGTAGAATAATTAACCATGATAGATCCAATTAGATTCTCTTTTATGGTGAATGAACACAGTCTCAAGTGAGCTATAAAAGCCATTGCATAAAGAGGAGTTTCTATGATACTTGTAAAAATGGTTTACACCACTCTCAGGATTACTAGATTCAACATTGATCACCAATCATGAAGAAACCACTAAGTCATCCATTGGTCATCTGTAGATGAGCCACCAACTCACCTACTAATATTCTATAGGTATGATTTTTAGTCAAAAAAACACATGCACACATACACTACACATCAAATAAAATAACATGACCAACACAAGACATTCCAGATACATGTAGCAACATTTTTAGGAGTTCTTCTCATGGGCCTTGTATCAACTTGATCCTGAGGCACTTACTATAGGGACCTATTTTACAACTACTTGCAACCACTATCACTTTCCATTGACATCGCTCTTATCACATATATATGTAGCCACTTCTAGTTCATCACCAAACTACACACAACATATCATTTCTCATGCATGCCACAACCTTTCTTCTGTATCTATCTTTTTACAACACACGTACCATCACCAACTTGGTTTCTCAATAAAACGAGCTACATGCAGTCACATCCAGTTCCTCCCATCATCACATGTTTCTCAACTAGTTACTTTTTGGTGACCATTCAAATAAAATTACACATGCAACCTTTTCCATCATCGCAACCATTACAAATATTTTCCCATTATCAACTACAATTAGTATTAACTCTATTTATTTTCTCGGTAATTCATATTCATGCAACATTTATTTTATAATATATACATATCTACAATGCTTTAAAAATAATTCCCTCTGCACTTCCTGCATACCTTGTCACTTGAGAACAAATTAAAACTTTAAATTGGGAGGAGGATTCCATATTAATTACAAATGTGGAAAATATTTGGCATGCCATACTAAACCTTGTACCTTCATAAGCCAACAAGCATCTGGCTAAGTTGCATACACCATCAATATATTAACATGGACAATCTCTAGTAAAATACATTGTCGACAAAAATTGTGAAGTCACAAACACAAAGATCACATCCATTCAGAAAGGAAGGAAATAAGGCATAAGAATGAGTAGGTTTAAGAGGAAATCATTTGGAGAAGGCTACAAAGCTATAAAATGGGGGGAGATATTATCGGAAGGCAACTAGCAACCCATATTGCACTATTTGTAGGTCAAATTTGCTTACCTATTTTCAGCAAGCAAGATGGTTGGATTAATTTCTCCGACTTATGTAACACCCCTCCATTTTGGATGTTTGGATCGACAGTGTTTTCTTTGTAATGCTTTGTTATGTTTATGATGTGACTTTGGAACTTGGTTACTTTTGATCGCAATTGTTAAACGATGTAAATGTTATATTTTGATGTGATGTTATTTTATTCTGATGTTATATTTATGGCATGTTTTGGATTAATTTAGCAAATAATTGATTTAATGATGTTTTATGCTTGTGATCATATCATTGATGTTAGATGCGTCAGTTAGTGATATTGTATTGGTGAAGGGGATGAGATTGTATCACTCGCTTGCAAGTGCCCTACGATTATGAGATTTCCTCTTCACGGTGTGTTGATCATATTATATATATATGCATGTTCGATGTAATCTTTGTTGCAGGTTGACAGGTACATGACATCAACTCCACCTGGTTCACAGGTTTGAGTATGTCCATTGACCAACGAAAATTGATTGGGAGATAGTAGCTAGGTTTTTCGTGCCAAGTCGTCACCCTGGCCATAGCGTGTCGTCGAGTTGTTGTTGGGTTAGTTGTGTTAATTTGGTCCTTTGCATCTTGAGTATTTATCTAGTTGCAAATTATAAAGGTTATCAAGTGGCTTGCGTAGTTAAATTGATGTTTATATGCATTTATTTGCAAGATGGTATTCTTTTGTTTTAAAGAATTTTGAAAATGCATAACATTTCAATTAGAAATAGAAATTTGTTTTAAGTTAAAAAAATTGGAAATATCCTCCAAATTTTGCAATAAATTTAGTGGGTGGGGATATTTTAGGGGTTTGACCAATTTGGGGAAAATCTCTATTTTAGCAAATGTAAATTCATATAATTTTTAACTTTCAATTTGGGGAAGAGATTTCTGGGCTGTGGCTTTTGCTTGGATTGGTGAAAGGAATTGGAGACTCTTGCTTGAGCTGAATTCAAAGGAGGAGTTCAAAGCACCCTTTTGGAAGTTCTTCAAGCTTTGGAGGAAAAATCAGGTTCCTCTTTGTTCTTGCTTTATTTCATTTTGAAAATAGATTAAATCCTCATTATGCTATTTGGAAATCCTTGAAATGTTGTTTAAATCCAATGAAACCCATGAGAAATTGTTTTGGAAACTTGCAAACTTGTTGAAATTTGGAAATAAAAATCAAACTAGAATCAAACAATGAAAAATAGAATGAAACCAAAAGAATTGACATTTCAAACTAGAATTTTAAACCATGTTGTTGTGTTTCCATTTTCTGTTGATGATTTGCCCAATTTGAGTTGGGAAATGGATTGTAGTTTTTATAAATATATATATATATTTTGGCTTGTAAAACCATGGAATTCATCTTTTAAAAATATATATTTATAGCAATAAATTTATTTATTTTCTTCCCTGTTATGAATTGTTTTTCCATTATGGAAAAACACAGGGGACTGTTTTATTTATTATTTTTGAAAAATTTTAAACAAAATTTATGTTTTTTTTGGTTGTAGTGGTGGGAGGCAGGGGAGCCACCCCCACCGCCACCGCCGCCTGCCGGGAGGCGAGCCGTGTGCAGGGCACATGGGCCGCCGCCCTGGGGAGGCGGACTGTGTGCAAGCACACAGGCCCCGCCGCCCTGGGGAGGTGGACTGTGTGCAGTGCACACAGGCCGCCGCCCATGGGAGGTGGGCACTATGTGCCAAGAGCCTCTACCGCCCATGGGGAGGCAGGGCAGCCGCATGCCCTAACTAGGGTTTCGCGGCTGCAAAATAAGATTCATTTTCTTTTTTTATTATTTGTTTTAAATATAAATTTTAATATTATTATATATATAATATAATATATATATATATATATATATATATTATATAATAATATATATATTATATTATATATATAATATGGATATGTTATATGCATATATATAATATTATTTTAATATTTAAATAATATTTATTTTATCATAGTTTATTTATAAATATATATAACTTATATATTTTAAATAAATTAGTTATTATGTTGATTTGCTTAATTTCATTGTGATTTAGATGTTTTAAGTATATAAATATATATATCATGGATCATTCTTTGAATAAATACTTTTATGTATATGTATTTAAGGTATGTTGTATTTAGTATAGATGAGTTTTAATTGATTAATTTATTCTATGTTGAAATAAGGATTAATTGATTTTAACTAAATGTTTTAATTATTAAAACCTTTTGATTATGGAATATAATTGTAAAACTTAGAATAGATGATTGGTTTTTAAATACTTTAATGTTGTGAATGAATTTGGTGGATTTGTTTGAATAAATGTAAGTAATGAGAACTGTGATTGACTAGATTTAGGAAATCCTAACTTTAGATTATTTAATTGTATGAAATACTTTTAGTGTTTAATTGTTCGTCCTCAATGTTGTGGAAATAGAGTTAATGTTTTAAAGTCTTCCATATACGGGTTCGTTTATGGGTATGAGTTGTTGTTAAGTCGTCAACCTCTGTTTTGCCTTGGGAAGTGTGTATAGTGGTATTTTGTTGTCTTACCCGGTTTTCATGAACGGGGATGGATTGTGCCTCCTTTGGATTAGGAGTGAGTATGAGTTTGTGTCTCCTTTGGATTAGGGGTGGAGTATGTGTTTAGTTGCCTCCAGTGCTTGGAGAGGGTTTGACCTTTGTTGCCTCTAGTGTTTGGAGAGGGTTTTGACCTTGTAGCCTCCAGTGCTTGGAGAGGGTTTTGTACTTTGTTCCCTCCTTGGTTTGGAGAGGTCGTCTTATCCAGTTACCCTTTGGTTTGTGGTCTTTGTACCGTATGTGTTGTCGATAGGAGAGTGGCTCTATGTGGGGGTCCGACACACAAAGGGGTGCCAGGGTAACTCACTTAGGGTTTAAGTAAGTGATAACTTAAAAAGAATTAAAGAAAAACTCTCAAACTAATTAAGATAATTAATGCCTCTCATAACTCATTCGCTTTTAAGGTTTGAGATGAGACGAGAAGCGCAGTTGGTATGAGGGTTCGGCGGCTAGTAGAGTTGAGCCTGGATAGCCCAAGATGTGGGTTCGGTTGCCTTAGACAGTTGAGCCAAGGTAACTCATAGCAAATGTCGTGTGACACTCTCACTATGTCAACCAGATGTTAGTTTGTTGTACTGCGTAAATGAACCTTGTACTCTGGAAGCATTGTAATCGTTGTGTTAAGTGATGTTGTACTTGTATCCTTTTCAGTTCAGTTTATGTTGTTGCCTGTGTCTAGTGGTAGATGGTCTTGCGTTGGATTACTAGTTACTATCTCCTAGCATGGGGGGTGAGCCTTTGGGTATCACACGGTTGGGTGGAACGTGCACCTTAATCCGTTGGTTCGTCTTCTTGTTCGTGCGGACGAGATTTCCAGTTGGAGAGCTCGTGGGATCCAGTTTCATGTCATGCTTTATCCTTTCAGTTGGTTATTGTATTTATTACCCCTCATTGTGATCGAGGTGGAATTTGTAATATGTAATTGTGATTATTGGATTTATCTCATTCGGGGAATGAGCATTGTAATCTTATTGTAAATTAATTGTTAATTGAAATCATGTGGTATTTATTATTCTTTGATGTAAATTATTATGTATGGAATGTATGTGAACTTAATTGTTAAGTAAATTAAATGTTATGAAGTTTATTCTTGTTTCTTGTTTGGGTTTAAGTAACTCAGTCTCATAACCTTAGGGGATTGGTTGGCAATGGTTAGTTAACTTGCATGTTAATTGTTCTAATTGTTCTTTTAAAAAAAAAAAAATTAGTTCGTTTGTGTAGTATATTGCAACTTCCCCTAGGGTTTCCTGGTGGGGTGTTACACATGGTATCAGAGCCCAAGTTTAAACATTGGGTGCTCTAGGATAATGTGGACCCATTAAGTTGTTAGATGTGTAGGATGTTTTGTTTGTGTGCCTTGTCTTATGTTGTGGTGTGTATCTTTTCAGGATAATGCCACCTAGGTGGGGTCGTAAGGGTCGTGGCCATGTAGGCGGATGAGTGGGTGATCAGCAGGATGCACCTCCCATTGTTCCCCATGTTTTTGAGCATGAGGAGCATTAGGCTTCTCAGTTTGTGCCAGTGGTTGGTAGCCAGCATCAGGATCCACCAGGGATCGGGGATGATCAGTTGCATCGCTTGCTTGAGGAGACTCTTGCACGTATGGGCTCGAGGCAGGTTAGGGATCAGGGGGTTGTAGGGGAGAGAGATCAGGTTTCAACTCCATCTGAGTCAGTCATGGCTGCTCACATGAGGGATCTTCTTAGAGCTCGCCCACCCACTTTTGATGGTTTGGGTAGTGGATCGGAGGCTGAGGCTTGGTTGTTTGATCTAAATAGGTGTTTTTCCATGCATCCATATGGTAGCAACACCAAGGCTAGGTGTGCGATTATGCATTTGAGGGACTTCGCATCTACCTGGTGGAGGTTAGAGGAGCAGAAGCTCCATTTGGATATCGGCAATATATCTTGGGAGTTGTTCCTAGAGTGGTTCAAAGCTTGATTCCTTTCTGATCATTGGCATCAGTGCCATGGAGATGAGTTTCATGCCCTTTGACAGATGGATATGTCAGTGGAACAGTTTGAGCGTCGCTTCTTTGAGCTCAAACAGTTTGTAGGCATAGGTGATGATGAGGGAATGTTAGTCTAGCATTTCATTAGGGGTTTAAACCCCTAGATCAGTGGTGGTGTTCGGATATTTGAGCCAAAGACCATGGAGGTAGCTATGGATAAGGCTCGTATTGTTGAGGAGAATTTGGCTTTGGTTTTAGGTGGTCAGGTGGGAGTTCAGTTTGGCAGTGCTCCTTCTGTTGGTGTTGCATCTCAGGGTGGCCAATCTCAGGCTATAGGGTTTTCTAGAGGGCTTCAGTCACCTGCTAAGGGTGAGCGGTAATAGTCTTCGCAGTCTAGGTAGCAGAATCCTCAGTCCCAATCGGATAAAAGTTGGAGGTAGAAGAAGAGAGATAGGAGTTGGTTGTGAGCTCATCATGATCGTGTTGATCAGCCTGCTTAGAGTTCTCAGTCGTCGTTCAGTGGAGGTGGTTTTCCACAACCTAGTGGGCCTCCAACTATTCAGGATTTCAGTAGAGCAACATGATGTTTCTTGTGTGGTTAGCAGGGCCACTTTGCTCATGAGTGTCCTCAGCAGGGCAATTCCGGTTTTAGTTAGAGGCCGACAGCTTCAGAGTCGATAGTAGGAGATGCAGGCAGATCACATAGGACATTCACTGTGGTGGATACCCATCAGGCCGAGCATCTGGGTGCAGTTCGTCCTTCGGCTTTAGGAGTTGATCCTTGCGGATCGAGGTTCTGAGTCTGTTAGTGTTCAATTGGTTTTGAGGGAGTTCTATCCCTATTTTATTTGCAGGCTTCCAGGAGTAAGCCTGACCCTAGGGGGGAGGATGTAACACCCCTCCATTTTGGATGTTTGGATCGACAGTGTTTTCTTTGTAATGCTTTGTTATGTTTATGATGTGACTTTGGAACTTGGTTACTTTTGATCACAATTGTTAAACGATGTAAATGTTATATTTTGATGTGACGTTATTTTATTCTGATGTTATCTTTATGGCATGTTTTGGATTAATTTAGCAAATAATTGATTTAATGATGTTTTATGCTTGTGATCATATCATTGATGTTAGATGCGTCAGTTAGTGATATTGTATTGGTGAAGGGGACATGATTGTATCACTCGCTTGCGAGTGCCCTACGATTCTGAGATTTCCTCTTCACGGTGTGTTGATCATATTATATATATATGCATGTTCGATGTAATCTTTGTTGTAGGTTGACAGGTACATGACATCGACTCCTCCACCTAGTTCATAGGTTTGAGCATGTCCATTGACCAACGAAAATTGATTGGGAGATTGTAGCTAGGTTTTCTGTGCCAAGTCGTCACCCTAGCCATAGCGTGTCGTCGAGTTGTTGTCGGGTTAGTTGTGTTAATTCGGTCCTTTGCATCTTGAGTATTTATCTAGTTGCAAATTATAAAGGTTATCAAGTGGCTTGCGTAGTTAAATTGATGTTTATATGTATTTATTTGCAAGATGGTATTCTTTTGTTTTAAATAATTTTGAAAATGCATAACATTTCAATTAGAAATAGAAATTTGTTTTAAGTTTAAAAAATTGGAAATATCCTCCAAATTTTGCAATAAATTTAGTGGGTGGGGATATTTTAGGGGTTTGACCAATTTGGGGAAAATTTCTATTTTAGCAAATGTAAATTCATATAATTTTTAACTTTCAATTTGGGGAAGAGATTTTTGGGCTGTGGCTTTTGCTTGGATTGGTGAAAGG
Organism: Sequoia sempervirens; assembly: GCA_007258455.2. Classification (NCBI taxonomy): domain Eukaryota; kingdom Viridiplantae; phylum Streptophyta; class Pinopsida; order Cupressales; family Cupressaceae; genus Sequoia; species Sequoia sempervirens. Next base: position 109,127,286 of record VDFB02179234.1, read on the forward strand.
AATTGGAGACTCTTGCTTGAGCTGAATTCAAAAGAGGAGTTGAAAGCACCCTTTTGGAAGTTCTTCAAGCTTTGGAGGAAAAATCAGGTTCCTCTTTGTTCTTGCTTTATTTCATTTTGAAAATAGATTAAATCCTCATTATGCTATTTGGAAATCCTTGAAATGTTGTTTAAATCCAATGAAACCTATGAGAAATTGTTTTGGAAACTTGCAAACTTGTTGAAATTTGGAAATGAAAACCAAACTAGAATCAAACAATGAAAAATAGAATGAAACCAAAAGAATTGATATTTCAAACTGGAATTTTAAACCATGTTGTTGTGTTTCCATTTTTTGTTGATGATTTGCCCAATTTGAGTTGGGAAATGGATTGTAGTTTTTATAAATATATATATATTTTGGCTTGTAAAACCATGGAATTCATCGTTTAAAAATATATATTTATAGCAATAAATTTATTTATTTTCTTCCCTGTTATGAATTTTTTTTCCATTATGGAAAAACACAGGGGACTATTTTATTTATTATTTTTGAAAAATTTTAAATAAAATTTATGTTTTTTTTTGTTGTAGTGGTGGGAGGCAGGGGAGCCACCCCCACCGCCACCGCCGCCTGCCGGGAGGCGAGCCGTGTGCAGGGCACATGGGCCGCCGCTCTGGGGAGGCGGACTGTGTGCAAGCACACAGGCCCTGCTGCCCTGGGGAGGTGGACTGTGTGCAGTGCACACAGGCCGCCGCCCGTGGGAGGCGAGCACTGTGTGCCAAGCACACAGGCCGCGCCCATGGGGGGCGGACTGTGTGCGAAGCACAGAGGCCGCACCGCCCGTGGGGAGGTAGGGCAACCGCGTGCCCTAACTAGGGTTTCGTGGCTGCAAAATAAGATTCGTTTTCTTTTTTTATTATTTGTTTTAAATATAAATTTTAATATTATTATATATAATAATATATATATATATAATATAGATATGTTATATGTATATATATAATATTATTTTAATATTTAAATAATATTTATTTTATCATAGTTTATTTATAAATATATATAACTTATATATTTTAAATAAATTAGTTATTATGTTGATTTGCTTAATTTCATTATGATTTAGATGTTTTAAGTATATAAATATATATATCATGGATCATTCTTTGAATAAATACTTTTATGTATATGTATTTAAGGTATGTTGTATTTAGTATAGATGAGTTTTAATTGATTAATTTATTCTATGTTGAAATAAGGATTAATTGATTTTAACTAAATGTTTTAATTATTAAAACCTTTTGATTATGGAATATAATTGTAAAACTTAGAATAGATGATTGGTTTTTAAATACTTTAATGTTGTGAATGAATTTGGTGGATTTGTTTGAATAAATGTAAGTAATGAGAACTGTGATTGACTGGATTTAAGAAATCCTAACTTTAGATTATTTAATTGTCTGAAATACTTTTAGTGTTTAATTGTTCGTCCTCAATGTTGTGGAAATAGAGTTAATGTTTTAAAGTCTTCTAGATAGGGGTTCGTTATGGGTATGAGTTGTCATTAAGTTGTCAACCTCTGTTTTGCCTTGGGAAGTGTGTATAGTGGTATTTTGTTGTCTTACTCAATTTTCACGAACAGGGACAGATTGTGCCTCCTTTGGATTAGGAGTGAGTATGAGTTTATGTCTCCTTTGGATTAGGAGTGGAGTATGTGTTTAGTTGCCTCCAGTGCTTGGAGAGGGTTTGACCTTTGTTGCCTCCATTGTTTGGAGAGGGTTTTGACCTTGTAGCCTCCAATGTTTGGAGAGGATTTTTTACTTTGTTCCCTCCTTGGTTTGGAGAGGTCGTCTTATCCAATTACCCTTTGGTTTGTGGTCTTTGTACCGTATGTGTTGTCAATAGGAGAGTGGCTCTATGTGGGGGTCCGACACACAAAGGGGTGCCAGGGTAACTCACTTAGGGTTTAAGTAAGTGATAACTTAAAAAGAATTAAAGAAAAACTCTCAAACTAATTAAGATAATTAATGCCTCTCATAACTCATTCGCTTTTAAGGTTTGAGATGAGACGAGAAGTGCAGTTGGTATGAGGGTCCGGCGGCTGGTAGAGTTGAGCTTGGATAGCCCAAGATGTGGGTTTGGTTGCCTTAGACAGTTGAGCCAGGGTAACTCATAGCAAATGTCGTGTGACACTCTCACTATGTCAACCAGATGTCAGTTTGTTGTAATGCGTAAATGAACCTTGTACTCTGGAAGCATTGTAATCGTTGTGTTAAGTGATGTTGTACTTGTATCCTTTTCAAATTAGTTTATGTTGTAGCCTGTGTCTAGTGGTAGATGGTCTTGCATTGGATTCCTGGTTACTATCTTGTAGCATGGGGGGTAAGCCTTTGGGTATCACACAGTTGGGTGGAACGTGCACCTTAATCCGTTGGTCCATCTTCTTGTTCGTGCGGACGAGATTTCCAGTTGGAGAGCTCGTGGGATCTAGTTTCGTGTCATGCTTTAACCTTTTAGTTGGTTATTGTATTTATTACCCCTTATTGTGATCGAGGTGGAATTTGTAATATGTAATCGCGATTATTAGATTTATCTCATTCGGGGAATGAGCGTTGTAATATTATTGTAAATTAATTGTTAATTGAAATCATGTGGTATTTATTATTCTTTGATTTAAATTATTATGTATGGAATGTATGTGAACTTAATTGTTAAGTAAATTAAATGTTATGAAGTTTATTCTTGTTTCTTGTTTGGGTTTAAGTAACTCAGTCTCGTAACCTTAGGGGATTGGTTTGCAATGGTTAGTTAACTTGCATGCTAATTGTTCTAATTGTTCTTTTTAAAAAAAAAAATAGTTCGTTTGTGTAGTATATTGCAACTTTCCCTAGGGTTGCGTGGCGGGGCGTTACAACTTACATAATATAATGAGGCCATGGAAGCAATTTTCTAGGATATTATAAAACAATGAAACTACAATAAGAGGTCTGAGAGTGAATGCCTCAAAAATGACAGTTGTAAAAGTCTTCGGTCTGTCTGCAATTGGGAGGAGTTTCTAGTTAGAGAAGATGCTATTACTAGACTAAGATTGAATTCATGCAGCCAAGAGAGGAATTAGATTTCTCATCCTAAGGTACTAAACACATATCCTTACCTTGGTTATAGGAATTTATAGTTGTGTACATAATTAAATACTTGACTTGTGATGGTAGGCAATCCCTTTTGTATATAGTACATTTTAAGATATTAAGTCACCTTTTCCATCAAAGGATTATGAATGTTCTAAATTTCTTGTATACTTTGCTTAGAAAATGAATGTCAGTTGAGTATTAGAGAAAGAGAAACCAATCTTCTTTGTCTAATCACTATTTAGTTACTTTGTTGATAAAGAGAAGCCTTAGTTCCCAATTCCTATATATTTCTTGAGAATATTTTCTAATGTGCAATAACATAAATGAAAAACCTTTGAGGACTGGGCTAGCTAAATAAAATAGGGCTCAAGAGGTGAATGAGCTATTAGTAGAAGGGGATGATGAACATGTAACCTCTTCCCAACAAGTTTTCCATCTATTTGCAATAATGATACACAATTGGAGTTGGAGATGTAGGAAACCCAAGCTCTAACTTTTGAGGCACAACCCACAATACCTCTAGAATTTGAAATCCTTGTTTCCTAAAAAAAACCTTCCATGCCTAAACTGCATACAATAAAATGTACACCTTCCTCCCCTATATCTAAAAAGCAAAAAAAGGAGAATATGCAGCCTAAAAGGTAGTCACACCATCTAAAATAAATGGGCATTGTAGGAGGAAATACCCATTCTCAACAAGAAAAGGTTGTTATGATAGAGTAAAAAACAACCTCATAAAAGGAGAATTTATCTATTGATAAAGAACAACCAAGGTGCCTACAATTTATGTGTCTAGACAAAAGCTCAAATTATGAATATGAGAGGATTTGTTTACGAGGAAGAAAACTAAACCTCCTAGCAGTCCAACAAACCAAGAGAAATTTGTTTCCCTAGTTGATTTTGATGAAGACCTCTTTTTGGAGGATGAAAATGAATTCATTTAAAAGGTAAAGAGGAAATTAATGAGCTATAGGCACCTCTTCAAAAAATCAAGGAATTAGAAGAACAACTAAAATGGTACCAATAATTTAAGAAATAGAGTTGGAAAGCTGCATGCTTATCAACAAGGAACATGTTTGGAAAAATTAGATCAATTGGCCATCATTGAAATAAATAAGAAAACCTCAAAAGTTGATGAACAAAATGATTATCCAACAACACCTAGTACCCTGATTCTAGTTACCCTTGGGTTAAATTTGTGGAATAAAATGGAAGAAATTTTTGAATTACAATAGGGATGGAAAAAAGAAATAACATAAATGATAGTGAAGCATGCTAGAGAAATTGAGAAGAAAAAATTGGAAATTAAGAGATTAATGATAAAAATTGAAGAAATGGCTGACATGACTGTTTCTAGCTCATAAGATGTAGGCTACCTTCTAGGGTCTATGACCTATTCCTACAAGAAAGGTTTCTGAGTTTTTAACTTAGTCTTGATTGATTAGTGGTCTTCCTATTTCATTATCAACAACATTATTTTTAAAAGCTTATCATGGAGCCACCCCAGACATGGAAGATCAACTATGTGAAATTTATTTGCATAATCTAGTCATTCCATATGATACTACCTAGAACCCACTAATTTTTGTGGGATATTTTTAGATAGAGGCACTAGCCTCATTGATTCAAAATGAACATCAAAGAGGCCTATTGTGGCAACATTATCATGAAAGGGAGAAGTCACTTCCCCTCAACATTAAAGCAGAAGTAGAGGACCCTGATGAGGTAGTCAAGTCCAATGGATTGAATTGGTGGACAAACCTAGGGTGAAAAAGAAAATCTTGGAATGCAGGGAAAAAAACTAAACAATTTAAAGAATCAACATCTGGAACAGGAAAATAGGCATTCTCAAATTCACCCAAGATAGATGGAATTAATTGAATTAGAAATTGAAAAGGAAAGACCCCCACTCTATTTTTAATTACTTAGCATCAATCATAATGATACATAAGTACATTAAGGATTCCCTTGAACACAAGATTACTTGGTTTCCTTTGAAATTTCATCCTCCCCTTCTTTTGTATCCAATTTTGCATTGGTCAAGAAGGAAGGAAATACAAGGGATGACAAAGCAAGTTTCATGGGAGAGAATATCTATGAAGAAAGGGTTCTACCCAAAGCAAGGAGAAGGAATTAATGAGCCTATGGACTACATAAACATTGCATTATGGTATAATCAAAGGCCCTGAATTGCTCGTGGACAAGCAAAAAGCTACATTAGAGGGAATGATGAGTCTTGAAATTGCCCTCTTTTCCTTGTTTAAGTTTTTTTCTTTTCTTGATATTTATGATGCTTTCAAAGATATTACCCCGACCTTCCTACTTATTTTAAGTATTAAATCATTAAGGACAATATATATTATATTTCTAAATGATTGTGTGAATCTATGAATGTCTATAAAATTAAATAGAGTTTTATGTTGATTATAGTTATTAATGATGAAGATATTCCTTTGAAATAAATCCTACAACAAAGGATTTTCCAACTCATAGTAAAAGAACTATTAGCCTACAACCAAGGGGGTGATCACTTACAACACATGCAATGTTTCATAGCTAATGAAGGTACTGGTTAAAGATTGTGGAAACGATTTATTTATAGACCATTCTATTTTTAATGATGCCATCACCAGATAAAGATAATCAGGCAGGAAAAAATATATATGTGATAATAGTGATTATGTCTCACAAATACTTATGCCCTATTGAGCATATTTTTAGTTATGACTATCTTCTTTATGATATGAAGTCTTAATGTGATTATGGCACTCTCACCTTTGCGTGCTTAGTTTTGCATTACTATTTAAAATAAGACTGAGTCCTCTTCCTATGTTTTTTGGGGAGTTTACAATTTTTTACAAGTTGTTTTCAAGTCCAAGAATAATCACTCTCGGGATCTTGTATATATGTTAGATCTTGTGAGTGGTTGAGGATCTAGTATTCTAGTATTAGTAGATTTGGATATAAGCACCTTTTCGTTAGTCAATACTATGTTCTCAATTTGTGTTAGCTTTTGAATTGCAATAATTAAGATAGATTCAATCAATCATGAAATTTTGAGTTAGGATTTAAGAGAGATACTGTGAGATTGCAACTACTCAAGCAAGGGCCACTTGAGGTAATTGTAATGCTCCTTATAGTTTAGGTTATTACTAATAATAATATAAATTGTTAAGTTTTATTTCATAATTTAAATTTGAATTGAATTGTTGAGTATATTAATTTTTATCATTGTTATTTGAAGAAGCTACAAAAAAATTGATTCATTAATCACTATCCTCACAGGAGCATTTTAGGTTTTCTTCTAGATAAAGTTGTTTTAGCTAATTTTGTTTCTAGATGAAGTTTCTTTTGTTAATTATTCTATACACAATTATATAGGACATGTAAGAGCTATTAGTTGCACATACGGTGCCAACACCATACAAGAAATTACAATTCCCTAATTGATAAATTAAATGTAGCACATCTAGGTTAGTGAATTGCTTAATAAGGGACCTGATGGTTTGCTGAGTTGTATGCATGCATTTTCTGCATAAATTGATTGAACATGGAGTTAAAATATACTATAATGTCAAAGACATTAAATCATCCACAACCCCAAAGAGCCTTGATCCTCAGACATCAAACCTTGGACCTATCATGTACCGCTTGTTGTTGAGCCTAGAGAAGGGTACATGTCCATCTCTGATGCCCTGATGAGACAATCCTTTTGTTGGGAATTGGGATCTGGACATCCGCCATGATGCTTGCCGATGAGGAAGGGGAGGATGAAGGACGTTGAAAGTTTGAACTTCGACAATGACATCAACAAGATGTGACAAGGGATGAATGCAAGGATGATGTCAACACGACATTAGTGAAGGGATGATGATGGTAGAATGATGTCATCAAATGGATTGGGATTTTGAGGAATTAGGGACAAGAAGAATGGTAGGATGGTAAGAGAAAGCTTGAAGGTTCGATGAAATGACCTAGAGGAATAGTAAAGAGTCTAGATTAAGGGATTGGGAAGAAATCTTACCTCATGCCAGAATGGGATAAATGTAAGGGAGAAGTTGAAAGCCCAAAAGTTTCATAAGTTTATACTTAGGCATTTTAGGAACTTAGACTTTGGGGGTTGAGGATTAGGAAGAAATCTTGCTGCATACCGAAAGAGGTATTGAGGTAAGAGAGAAGTAAAAATCATGAAATTCCAAAGGATAGAAGAATTTACGAAGGGTGGGCTTTGGGAATCAAAAAGGTGAAGAGAAGCATGACCAAAAAAGGATGAATGCATGAAAGATATCGATATCCTGAAAGTTAGATAGTTTCAACATTTAGACATTTTAAGGACTTGGACTTTAGGGGTCGAGGATCGAGAAGAACTCTTACCTCATACCAAAATGGGATGAAGGTAAGGGAGAAGTTGAAAGTCCAAAAGTTTGATGCAAAGACTTAGAGGTATTTTGAAGGGCAGACTTAATTTGGCATGCATGGAAGGGAAATTTCAATGGCTCAAAAGGCCAATAAAATGAACAAAACTAATTTTAAAAGGGGATCAAGGTGGAATTCAAAGCCAATAAAGAAGGTATGATGACATGAGGGTAAGTAAAACTCTAACAACTCTAACACTTAGTCAATTTTTGATTTTTGCAACTTGGACATTTGACTAATGATGATGGTACTCCCTTTACAAAACCACACACACACAACTAAACAAGAGAGAGATAAACAAAAAATGCAAAAAGGAACACTTGATTTCTATTATCTTGATTAAGTGAAATTACAATACTCAAACAATACCATACTACAACCACATGGGCCTTCTCATTACAGAAATCTGCAAGCCAAAAAAACCATGATCTACACTACCGAAGCTCCCTTTTGTAACCCTTGTTCTCCCTCTTTATCCAATAAGTGTAAATGCCTTAGAATATTTTGGAAGGTGTAATTGCCATAGAATCTTCTAGAAAGTGTAACTTCATCAAGAAGATATTTGAAAATTTTATTAATTTTGGTACCACAACTTTGCGGGGCCATAAATTTTGATCTCACCATCAGATTTTCAATTATAATATATCATTGGAAAGCTTGTGAAGAGATCTACAATGATCTTTCACTAGATTTAAAAGATCAGAGATTTTGCACCCTGTTTGGGGCTCCGAAGGGCCTCAATTTTTATTTTAAAACTTCATTTGAGAAATTCCTCGGGTTGAAAATGTAATTTCTTCCAAATAGTATAGGATTTTGAGATGATTCTTTCACCAAAAACATTATTTTCCAAGTTCACTCCTTAGGGTCAATTTTCATGTCCATAGGAATCAAATAGGCTAACTTACTAAAAATAACAGGTGACTATTTTTGGTTGTTTCAAACTTCTAACTATCCCAAACACTGCATGAGTCGCCATGGGCCCCAAAACAACTAAGAGAACTATAAATAAAATGAAAATAAAATATTTTTGGGTGATACAAGATTGCCCTTACACCATTAGATGTTCCTGCATTAGAGAACCAAGGTAATTTGAAAACCTTGTCACTTCTCGGGTTTTAAAAGGAAACCAAGACAGTTAACCTCAACTTTAGATAACCATGACGATTCTTCAACAAGCCTTCCTCTCCATTTCAGCAAGTACTCTACATATTTCTATCTTGTGTTTCTACTCACATGACTATCCAAAATTTCTTCCATTTCTTCCTTTTTTGACATAGGTGCTGAAATGTTCCATTGTGCCTTTGTCAATTCATTCTCCTTAAATCCTTCATGATATTTTGTCAAATCAACAATGTCAAACACATGTGAAACATGAATTTCATTAGACAACTCTACCTCATATGCATTTCTTGAATCATGCTTCTTTAGGATCTTGCATGGTCCAAACTTCTTCATCTTTAACTTGTTGTATGTACCAACTGGAAACCTCTCCTTTCGCAAATGAACCATGACTTCATCTCATACTTGGAACTCCTTATACCTCCTTTTTTTATCTACCTTATCCTTATACTGAGATTTCATCTTATTGATATGTTTCTTCACCTCTTCATGCAAATTCTTTAGGTGCTCATCAAAATCTTTAGCCTCAACACTACTCTTCTCTCCCTTATCTATCTTTCTAAGTTCAAAAGTAGTTCTTGGACTACTCCCATACATAATATGGAATGGTGATTTAACAGTGCTCCTATTGATAGAATTATTATAAGCAAATTCCACATGTGGTAAAATCAAATCCCAACCCTTGGTTTTATCTCCTACTAAGCATCTCAATAGGTTACCCAAAATCCTATTCACCACCTCCATTTTTCCATTAGTCTGTGGATGGTGTGCATAACTAAACTTCAAATCGGTCTTCAACTTCTTCCACAATGTCCTCTAGAAATACCCAACAAACTCAGTATATCGATTTGAAACTATGCTCTTGGGTAGACCATGTAGTCTCACCACCTCTGAAAAATAACTCTACAACATGAACAACATCACTAATCTTATGAAACAGAATGAAGTGTGACATCTTCAAAAATCTATCCACCACCACAAATATGGAATCATGCCCTCTATATGTCCTTGACAATCCACGAACAAAATCCATACTAATGTCGTCCCATGGCCTCTCAGGTATAGGTAATAGTTGATACAATCCAGTATTATGACTTGCCCCTTTTTCCATCTGACGTACTCTGCAACTTTGCACAAAATTCTTCACATCTTGCTATAATTTTGGCCAATAACAACACTTTCCAACAATAGCAATGGTTTTATCTCGACCAAAGTGCCTAGCTAATCCTCCATTGTGTTTCTCCTTGATCAGGTTCTCTCTCATGGAACTCCTTGGAATGCACAATTGATTCCCTCGAAACAACATAGCATCTTGGATTGTAAAATCCAACCATCTCATCCTATCCAAAGTGATAGGCTCCATACAAGCTCTCCAAGCCTCTGCAAAATCAGGATCCTCAGGATACAAGCTCTTGAGTTCTTTGAACCCAACAACTTCAATCTGCATTTTTGTTAACAATTTTTTCCTCCTACTTAAGGCATATGCAACTCTGTTAGATCTTCCACTCCTATGCTTCAAAACAAATGTGTAACTTTGCAAAAATTCAACCCATTTCAAATGTTTTTAATTCAACTTCTCTTGACTATTCAAATATTGCAAAGCTTGAAGATCAGTAAATAAAATAAAAATCTTTTGGAAATAAATAGTGTCTGCATTTCTTCAAAGCCTAAACTATAGCATAAAACTCCTAATCATAAAAAAAATACTTCTTCTTTGCATCATTCAACTTTTCACTAAAATAGGCAATGGGTTTACCTTCTTGACTCAAAATAGCTCCAATGGCATTGCCACTAGCATCAAAATCTACCTGAAATACCTTATTGAAATTTGGAAGTGTCAAAATGGGTTGCATTGTAACTCTCTTCTTCAACATATCAAAGCTTTTTTTTTCTCTTGTCGTCCACTTAAACTCCTTTCTATCCCATCTCAATGTTTCAGTTAGAGGTGCACAAATACTACTAAAACCTTTGATAAACTTTCTATAAAAACTAGCCAAACCATGAAAAGATCTCACCTCAGCAGAACTCCTTGGTGTAGTCCATTTAATCATAGTTTTTACCTTCTTTGGGTCCATCTTAAGACCTTCTGATAAGACAACAAATCCCAAGTATACCAACTCTCTTTTCACAAAACTACACTTCTTCAAATTGATCAACTTCTCCACCCTTAGCTTGTCAAAAACTTTTCTAATATGCATCAAATGCTCCTCCAATGTCTTGCTAAAAATTAAAATGTCATCCAAATAAACAATGAAAAATTTACCCAAAAACTCTTTGTTAGATTCTTCAAAAAGAGAGAATCACGTCAGGATCTAATGTTGGTTGTAGATCACATACAACTCCAACCAGCAAATGATCAAAGATCAAAATAGTAGAATGAAGAGAAAATATGAACTAATAGAACAATGGAGACAAAGCAAGAGAATTTTGAGAATACTCTTGTGACTCTCACCGAACAATCACTAAACTAGCTGAACTAGTGAAGGTGAGAGAAGAGTGCTCAATATTTAGAAAAACAAGGGAAAATACATCCAAGAGGTGCATTAACTCCTACAACCCATTAAAAGTGGGAGGTTATCACCTACTTGGTAAATGACAAGACATGTGGCATAAAATCCTCAAGTGAAGACATGAGAGAGGTGGCACATAAAGCCAGAAGAGGGTGAGAAACCCAACTACCCCATAAACTACTTAGGTAAAAATAGAATAGTGGTTATGAGAGGTGGCACAACAAGCCAAAATAGGATGTGTAACTCAATTACCCTTTGTGTGGGGAGAGAGTGACACATGTAGCCAATGTATTTTGCCATGTGTCCTCATATTAACCACTCCTAATAAACCTAAGCAAGCTTAAATAATATGTGTAGGAAAAAGAAATACCCCCTAACATAAGGAAATTAAAAAAACCTACACTAACACTCTTTTAGTACCTTATTAATGAGTCGCATGAAGATGTCAGTAGTCTGCTCCGATGTAGAACAATACTTAAGATAAATGATGCCTTCCTGAATCAACTCCTGAATGTAGTGCATATGTATCTCAATGAGTTTTGTCCTCTGGTGATGAACTAGATTGCTTGAGATTTGTATAACACTTTGATTATCACAAAATATGACTGTAGTATTTCTGAATGGAATGCCAAACTTAGTGAGAATATTCTAAAGCCAGATAGCCTTAGTGGTGGCATTAACTACCCCTCAATACTCAGCCTCTGTAGATGAAAGATAAATTATAAATTGCTTCTTGCTCGACCAAAAAATTGGATTGAAACCAAGAGAGAAGCAATACCTAGAAGTAGACTTGTGATCCTTAGAATCACCTACCCAATCTGAATTTGTATGTCCCACCAAGTCAATATCCACATCCACTGCTTAGTGAATCCCATAACTATGAGTACACTTAATGTAGTGGAGGATCCACTTAGCTGCTTTCCAATGCAACTCATGTGGTTCTTGCATGAATCTGGAGACCATGCCCACAACATATGAAATGTTGGGTCTTGTATGAGTCAAATAGATGAGACTCCCAACAAGCTGTCAGTATAAAGTGCCATCAACCAAAGGTGAGGAACACTTAGCCTCAAGTTTGACCCCTGACATAAATGGAGTCAGTGCAGGCTTATAGTTAGCCATACAAAATCTGGAGAGCATGTCAAGTGTATACTTGGGTTGTCCAAGGAAAATACCCAAAGATAACTGAGTGATCTCAATCCCCAAGAAATAATGCAAAAGACCAAAGTTTGAAATAAAAAATCTATCATGTAGAGCAGTTTTCACTGCCTTGATGGTGGATGAGTGACTCCCAGTGATCAACAAGTCATCTACATATAGAATGAGAAATGTGAGAGTGTCATCCTGCTGCAGAATGTAGATGTTCAGATCAAAATGACATCGAGTGAACCCAACTGTTAGAAGGAAGGAGTCCATCTTGGCATACCAAGCTCAAGGAGCTTGTTTAAGGCCATGAGAGACTTCCGAAGACGACACATAAGTGAAGGATCCTGGACAAACTCTTGTGGCTGCTCCATGTAGATTTCCTCCTGAAGGTCACCATGAAGAAAGGAACTCTTCACATCCATCTGATGAACTTCCCATAGATGTGCTACAACTATAGTAAGGACAAGTCAAATGGAATTAATCTTAGTAACTGGTGCAAAAGTCTTAGAGTAGTCAATCCCAAGAACTTGGGAGAATCCTTTTGCAACCAAGCGAGCCTTATGCTTATCAATCGACCCATCTGTGACAAATTTTGTTCGATAGATCCACTTGCATCGAACAAGTTTCCTTCCTTTAGGAAGAGGGACTAGATACCATGTGTGATTCCTCTATGAGGAATTGAACTCTTACATTGCAACATCACACTCGAGAATACCTGAAGCTTCTCAAAAAGACTGTGGATCAGAAGCTAAAGCAACGAAGAGATGAGGAGCCTACTGAAACTGTGACCTAGTTCTTCTAGTATCTGATGGATCACCAACCCAATCACCTGTTGATTCCAATGTCTGATGAGCCCAAAGAGGTGCAAGGGATGGAGAGTCGGGAGGAGAATCATTGTCCTCTGAATGATGACTAGGAGAAGAATGTGAATCCACATCATCATTGTCACCATCTAAAGTGGAGAAAGAAGACTCCTCATAAAGATTATGAGGATTAAGATCCTTTGAAGAATTGTCATCATGATGCACGAGCTCTAATCTGATAGTGGATGGAGAAGTGGTAAGAGAAGAACTCGAAGGGCTCTCCTCAAAATGAACACTCCTCTCAATGAACTCATGAGTGGTAGGATGGAGAAGCCTATAGCCTTTGACATCATCTGGATAACCAACAAATATGCAAGGATTTCTTTGTAGATCTATAGCTTTGCATTTCTCTACTGGAATGTGGTTCCATGCAAGAGATCCAAACACTCTAAAGTGCTTAACTATGGGTTTCCGACCAGTCCAAGCTTGAAAAGGAGTTACCCCCTTCACAACTTTGTGAGGAACTTTTTTCTGGATATAACACACACAGTTGATGGCCTTTGCCTAGTATTGAGGTTCCAAAGATTTGGAGTGAATCATACAATTAGCCATCTCTTTTAAGGACCTATTCTTGTGTTCTACGACACCATTTTGCTGAGGACTGTATGGAAATGTGTGCTACATATTGATGCCTTCTGAAGCACAAAATTGTTTAAATTGATGATTAACATATTCACCCCCTTATCTGTATGCATAATCTTGGTGAACTTCCCATACTGTTTCTCTACAAAAGCTTTGAAATCCTGAAAAAATGCTCAAAGACCTCAGACTTCTGTTTGAGAAAGTAAAACCAAGTGTATCTGGAAAAGTCATCAATAAATGTCAAGACATATCTAGCCCTGCTGAAAGATGGTTGTGGAAATGGTCCTGCCAAGTCACTGTGTACCAACTCCAATAGCTGTGTAGCCCTCCATGCTTTGCCTTTATCATATTTCTCCTGAAGATGCTTACCAAGAATGCATCCTTGGAAAACACCATCATAAAATCAAATAGAAGGAAACCTTGTAACCATATCCTACTGACTGAGTTGTTGCAAGTAATGGTAGTTCAAGTGGCCAAACTATTGATGCCACAAACAACTCACCTCATTTGCATGAGTAAGGTTGTCAAAGGAGAGTCACAAACAAAGTGAAAAAAATGATATAGTCTGGACTGATGATCTACTTTTCCCACAACAACTGTAGACCCATTATGCATTTCACTGATTACCACTGTATTTGGAGTGAACTCAATAAGCTTGCCAGTACCAGTGTGAGTGATCTGATAAAGAGATAGGAGATTAGTTGACAAGGATGGAACACAAAGAACATCCTCGAATGTCCCTTCACTCACATCAACATACCCTTTTCCATGCACTTCAATAGGAGTTCCATCACCCATTAATATGGTAGGCATAGAACATGGCTCCAAAGAGGTAAAACTATCCTTTGATGAGGCTATGTGGTGCGAAGCACCCAAGTTAATGATCCAAGACTCTAGTTGTGAAACAACAACAACTAGGGCCTTTCCCTTTCCTTTCCCCTTACTTTTATCTGTGTCCTTAGAAGATCTTTTTGATGAACTCTATTTGACTGAATCAGGCACCTTGATATTGTTCTTTTCTAGAAGATGTGAAAGGTGATCTATTTGTTTCTTTAAACACTTATGTTCATCAAGACCAGGCCTCTTACAGTAAGAAAACATGACCTTCTCCTTCATAGGTTGATCACCTTTTGATGAAGAGGTATGATTATCTACTTTTGAAGCAACAAGTTTTTAATCTTTCTTCTTCTCTCCCTGGTTCTTTTGTTTCTTATCCTTCTTGCTAGGCCCTTTTTGTTCTTTTGTGCACTGATTGACAACTAAGACATGTGACTTAGAGGGCTTAATTGCACCCATTAGAACCAATTTGTCCCGCTCCCTAGTGAGCTCTACAACAAATTCATCTAGAGAAGGCATTTTGTAGGTTGAACCTAGGGCACATTTTGTAGCATAGAATGTAGAAACAAATATAGAATAGTTAGGACCAAGCTTAGAAAGAATACTCAAGATCAATTGCTTATCATCCTTCTTGATTCCACACTATTCTAACTACAATTTAACAACTTTCAATTTTGTGAAGAAGTCTTATATAGTGTCAAAACTGCTAGGACCTAACCTTATGAGTTCATTCTCTAATTGATGACCCCTCAACTCAGCTTTCATACCAAAGAGGCTTTCCAATTTAGTCCATACATCATGTGGTGTTTTAGTAGACTCAATATGAAAAAGAAGGTCAGGAGAGACTGACATGCACAGTGTACCAAAGGCTTCATCACATTTGTTGAACCATTTAATCTTTTCTGCATCATCTTTTGGTTCAATTTCAAGTCCCATTGTTACACGATGATATCCATGTCTTTTCAGATATATTATCATCTTAGATTTCCATTCAAAATAGTTATATAGAGTTAAAACTGCAAGTGTAGATGCATCCATGAGTGCAGAAAAGAAGATTGTAAAGAGGAATGAAAAGTGTGGAAAAGAAGAACAATAGACACCCCCCTTTTCACTAGTTTCTAAAATGACCCCCCCAAAAATTACAATGCTAGCACTTTATAATTAGTGCAATTACAATGTAGGAAATCAGATCTTTCAGATTCTTATAGGGCCCAAAATGGCCAAGAACTGAAACTACAATTCAAGTACAATACGAGATCTATTTGAGAGCACCAATGCAGAGTACATAGAAAAATATGAACTCTAGAAAAAATGACACCAAAAACAGAGTCTGTTTGCACAAGTTATGGCTCTTAGAAGGTCTCAAAACGAGAATTATGCAACAAAGTCTGAGAGAATCTTCAATTTCTGAAAAACTATAGTATCAAATTAGAAAACCAACTTCACCATTGCGTAGAGCATGAAATTCTACCCCTAAACAAAAAAATTGCACCTGAAAAGGCCTCAATATGGTTGAGAATGGGCCTTTTGAAGTTCGCCTTCAAAACTGAAAATTCAAATGAGAGGGGGGTAGAAATTTTCAAAAAAAATGAACCTCCACTAAATTTAGTGGAGCCTTCACCAATTTTAGCAAACCACTATATTTAGAGGTCCTGCCAAATATACCGCTAAATTTGGTGAATCACTAGATAATTTAGACCTCTACCATAAATGGAGATCCTGCCAAATTTCCTACTAAATTTGGTCGAATAGGTGCAGAGAATATTCCACAGAATATTCATCTGGTGGAATATTCTAATGAATCAAAATCTTTTATTTATTCGCCGGTTTTTTATTAAAGCCACCAAAATTCATTGACTGGCCTGCAATGGAGGTGGGGCCTTGACAGCGAATGAGAGCCTACCATGTGGCATCTACTGGCAGGGAGTTGACTCGGCTGATGCGGAACCCTGCGTTGGGTACGGTGCACCCTTCTATGGAGGGTACAACTTGCGTGTGCAGGCTAGTTAATTGTACAAAAATTAAAAAAAACTTAAGAAATTTCAAAAAAAATTCCTGCAACTCGATATAATTTTTTTGTCAACTGCCCACCAAGCTTGTTAGCCATCGACCGTACGGTTGTACAGATAGTACAGATCCGTATGATTTGTGGAGAGCAAAAAAAATGCTTGATGCCTTCGGATCACGATGATGGATTTTGATGAAAAGATAGTTAATCTATACAGATTTGGGCCTTCTGAGCATGATGGTAGGATCCATTTTGGCTGAAAGTGCTCTGATGATGCAACTACCTCCAAGAACCACTCTAAAACCCTCGTTTTGCAACTGGCTCCTCCGATCTCTGATTTCGGTGAAATGAAAGCTAATTTTGACTTTCTCTGACCTTTTGGATGCTATGGAAATGCTGAAAACACCTCCAAGATTACCAGAAAGCTACAATCACCTAGATCTCACAAGAACCAAATATGTAACATAGATTATATAGATACTTATTTTTCCTTTAAACTATTCACATTAGAGGAAAATGCTAGCTTTGGATTAGTCTCAAATGTGTCTAAGAGATCAGATAATAAAAGTGAACTAAACCAAGCAAATAGGCTCTGATACCATTTTAGATTCTTTGAAAAGCGAGAATCGCATCAGGATCCGATGTTGGTCATAGATCACATACAACTCCAATCAACAAATGATTAAGATCAAAATAGCAAAATGAAGAGAAAATCTAAACTAATAGAACAATGGAGACAAAGCAAGAGAATTTTGAGAATACTCTCGTGACTCTCACCGAATAATCATTGAACTAGCCAAACTAGTGAAGGTAAGAGGAGAGTGCTCAATATATAGAAAAGTAAGGGAAAATACATCCAAGAGGTGCATTAGCTCCTACTACCCATAAAAGGTGGGAGGTTATCATCTACTTGGTAAATGACAAGACATGTGGCATAACCTCCTCAAGTGAAGATAGGAGAGAGGAGGCACATAAAACCAAAAGAGGGTGAGAAACCCAACTACCCCATAAACTACTCAGGTAAAAATAGAATAGTGGTTATGAGAGGTGGCACAACAAGCCAAAAGAGGATGTGTAACTCAACTACCCATGTGTGGGGAGAGAGTGACACATGTAGCCGATGTATTTCGCCACACATCCTCATATTAACCACTACTAATAAACTTAAGCAAGCTTAAATAATATGTGTAGGAAAAAGAAATACCCCCTAACATAAGGAAATTAAAAAAAACCTACACTAACACTCTTTTAGTACCTTATTAATGAGTCGCATGAAGGTGCTCAATGCATTGGTTAGCCCAAGGGTAGGACTAACCCCTCGTACAAGCCCTCTTTGGTCTTGAAGGTTGTCTTCCATTTATCTCCTTCTCTAATCCAAATTTGGTGATAACCACTCTTCAGATTTATCTTCGTAAAGTACTCAGCTCCACTCAAACAATCCATGATGTCATCCATCCTTGGTAAGGGAAATCTATACTTGATGGTGATCTTGTTGATGGCTCTGGAATCTGCACACATCCTTCATTCCCCATCCTTCTTTGGTGCTAGTACTGTAGGTACTGCACATGGACTCAAACTCTCTCTAATCAATCCCTTTCACAAAAACTCTTGCACTTGTCTATTCAACTCTTCGCTCTCTATTGGAGTCATATGACGAGCTACCTTATTTGATAAAATGGCTCTAGGAATTAGGTTCATCTGGTAGCTAATCTTCCTTATTTGAGGCAAACCTTCAAGTATATTATTAGAAACAATATCTTGAAACTCATTCAACAAATCTAAAACCTCTATAGGTACCTTAGTAGTATCTTCTTTATCAACTCTAGGGATCAATGCAAAACACATATGCTTGTGTCTCATATCTTCTAGGAACTTTCTTCCATCAACCAAACAAATGCTTGCATTACCACATACTTTTTCTTCTGCCTCCTTTAGGGGTTTCAACTAATGAAGAACACCATTCTTTGTCAAGGAATAGGTGTTTGCATGTCCATGATGCACCACTTGCCAATCAAACTAGCACAGTCTACCTAACAACATGTGAGAAACATCCATAGGTATAATATCACACAAAACTTGATAGTTACCAATCTTACAATTTACTAAACATTGCTCATTGACCAAAGCCTTCCTTGTGTGACCATGCAATTCGATATGGATTTGGATGCCTTCTCTCCAATTGCAACTTAGTAACCATTTCCTCTAAAACAAGATTAGCAGTGCTACTTCCATCAATGATAATATTACAAACTTTACCTTCACACTTACATCAAGTGCGGAATAGGTTCTTTCTTTGATCTGATTCCTTCTCCTCATTCGACAAGGCTCTTCTGATAATAAGGGCCTCTCCTCTTTGAACATCTTCAAAATGTGAAGACTCAACATCTTCATCTACATGCGCAAATCGTGCATTTCCTTCAGGTCTTCTATTTTTCCTCCCTTGATGTTGAGGACACTCGTCTAGGCTCTATTTCCTTCTCCGCATTGAAAATAGGTTCCATGAAAGCCTCCTCTTCCCGATCCTCATCTAGATCTTCCTCTTCTATCTCCATTATTTTGATCTCAAGGATGGTAGCTATTGTCTCCCTTCTGGTTCTGACTGCTACTGGATCCTTCAGTCTTCTTTTAATCTTCACTTCGGCCTCCATATGACCATCCAATAATTTTTCCACCATGACCTCCACCCCTTTGCTTGCTCTCAAACCTTTTGTTCAACTTCTCTTCCACCTTTAGGGAAAAATGATATACATCTTCAATTGTGGTCATCCTCACCAAACTCAACTCTTCTTGAATACTCAGCTTCAACCCATTTATGTAACGGGCAACTTTCTCCTTCTTGTCCTCAGAATGGCCTATTTTAATCAAGACTCGGTAGAATTCTTCTATATACTCCTTAACAGATTTTTCCGCTTGTTTCAACCCTTGCATCTTCTTCAATAAATCTAGCTTATAGTCCATAGGAATGAACTGTCTCTTCAATTTTTCAACCATCTGATCCCATCTCGTTTATTTATTTTTTCCTCTTCTATTTCTCTCCAACTAGACTTCTTTCCACCATATGCTAGCATGGCCTTTTAGCTTGGACTTTGCAAATTTGACCCTCTCTAGATCTTCTATTTCCTCATACTCAAAATACTCTTCCATGTCATTGACCCAATCAATCAACTCCTCTAGATTCAAGTTTCTAAAAAATTTAGAAACTTCTATCTTCAACCTCTTTCTAATCTTGGAAATGGCCCTAATCAGTCTAACTTCTCCAAGATCCATTACATCACGTGCTTCTTCAAATGGCTCTTCATTTTTAGCCTCATCTTCACTTCCATCTCTTCTTTTGACATTAGCTCCTCTACACAACTCCTCTTGTAGTGCTTGAACTTGTCTCTGGAGGGCTCTAAAAGCCTCTTCTATTACCCCAACATTTCTTCCACCATGGTTTCTTTGTGGAGGCATATTTTCTCAGAAACTCACAACCACAAGTCTTGGTGTAAACTACCTCACATTCGACGATCTATCTACACACTTGAGAACTCTTGCTCTGATACCACTTGGTGTGGGTACTCCCCTTACAAAACCACACACACATAACTAAACAAGAGAGCAGAAAGGAACACTTTCTTTCTATTATCTTGGTGAAGTGAAATTACAATACTTAGAAAATAACATATTACAGCCACATGGGCCTTCTCATTACAAAAATCTTCAAGCCAAAAAAAACCACAATTTGCACTACCTGAGCTTCCTTTTGTAACCCCTTTTCTCCCTCTTTATCCAAGAAGTGTAAATTCCTTAGAATATTTTGGAAGGTGTAACCACGCTAGGATCTTCTAGAAAGTGTAACTTCCTCAATAAGATATTTCAAAATTTTATTAATTTTGGTACCACAACTTTGCGAGGCCATAACTTTTGATTTGACCCTTGGATTTTCAATTGTAATATATTGTCGGAAAGCTTGTGAAGAGATCTAGAACAATTTTTGCTAGATCTAAAAGATTAGAGATTTTGCAACCTATTCCGGGGTTGTGAAGGGCCTCAATTTTTAGTTTTAAACTTCATTAGAGAAATTCCTTGAGATGAAAATGTAATATCTTCCAAATGGTACAAGATTTTGAGATGATTCTTTCACCAAAAATCTTATTTTCCAATTTCAGTTCTTGGGGTCAATTTTCACATCCATAGGAACCGAACAGGCTGACTTACTAAAAATAGCAAGTGACTATTTTTGGCTATTTCAAACTTCTAACTATCCCAAATATTGCATGAGTCGCCATGAGTCCAAGTTCTATAGTCAGGTTTGAGGCCCAAATTACAAGGGTGTTCTAGTGTGCCAAATATTCAAGGAAAATGCTCAAATGTTCAAGGTCCAAGCTACATGAAAAAAATTATTACTCCAAAGTCTATGGTACATGAGTCCAAGATGAAGGGTTTTAGGGTCCAAGGGTTTATGTTATATGATATGTTGGTCTAGGGTCCATGGTCCATGATTCCAAAGTCCATTTATCACACCTATCATGAACACACCACCAAAAATAACAAATTTATTCTAACTAACTTAGTTTGCTAACGTCTACTCACATTGTCATAACGTGAGGCTTAGCATCAATGGAATTAATTAATTCTTTAAAAAAATTGTGTTGTGTTCATGATGGGCATAACATTTGGTATTAGAGCCTAGGTTTTCCAACACTATGAACTCTAGGAATTAGTTAGGTCTTGGTTGGTGATGTACAAGTGATCATGTGATAATTAATTGAAGACCACAAAAACCAATGATTAATTTGATGAATATAAGTCCTTTTAAACTTAATTTTAAAGTACATACCTACCCTTGTGAGGGGGCTTGGAAATGTTTGGAAGAAAAATAATAACTATGATAGAAGATTCAATTGAGGGTTCCATTTGTGATGCCTAATTGGATTGGCCATGAATGGACATGACACCATCAAAGGGTCCAAAGTTAATATATAAGGATGTAGGATCCAAGTTCCTAACTATAGGCTCCAAATTTTAAGATCACATGTTTAGAGCTTAAGGTTTTGTTCCAAGTAACATCTAGGTCCTTGTACATTCTAGAGTCTAAATTTCAAGGTTTGAGATCCACTAACCAAGGTCAAGTGGTTTAGGGGTCTTGGGGTCCAAAGTCAATGATCAAGGGTTGAGGATGCAAAGCTTGGGGTCTACGATTCAACCACTAGGTCCCAATGATCCAATGTACATAGTCTAGTGTCAAGGGTCAAATATTCGAGGTATAGGGTCTAGGATTGATGTTATAGTGTCATTTTTTGTCTAGCATCCACAATCCACAAGTTTAGGGTGTAGGTTCTATAATATAGAAGCATGCATCCCAAGGCATGGGTTCAAGGGTTCATAATATAGGGTAAATATTTCTTGGTCTAGGGTACATATTCCACATCTCTAGGGTTCCCAATGTAAGAGTTGAGGGTAAAGGGTAAAAATTTCTTGATCAAGGTCAATTGTCCACAAGCCTAAGGTCTATGTGCATAAATCTTAGGTTCTAAAGTATAAGATCTAAATTGTGAGATTTTTGGGTTCCAAGTTTTTAAGTCATGTGCCAAGAGCATAACATCCAAGTTCTACATGTTATAATCTAAATTCTAGGACCCAACATGTAGCGTCTAATGTCAACAGGTTTATGGATCTAGTATCAAAGATAAAGGATCCAAGACCCAACACTGATAGTCTATGGACCTGCATGATCTATTGTCCAAAAGGAGAGAAATAAAAGAAAGAAAAAAAATCAAGGGGAAATATAAGAGAGAATTATAGATAGCAATCAAGAGCAATTGAAATGAAGCATTCTCAAATGATACTAGAGAGAAGAAAATAAAAATAGAAAGAAAACAAGATGGTAGAAAAATGAGAAAGAGATAGATAGAATGAAAATAAAAATAATGGAATGAAGAGGAAAAGAGATACAAGAAAAAAAACATAGAAGAGAAAGCTACAAATTCTAAGGTTAGGCAGTAGATTGTTTCAGGATAAAAGTTTCTTGGTCAAGATCAATATCCCACCATTTCAATGTCTATGGGTCCAAAGTTTATGCTTTTAGGTCTAGGATATAAGTTCTAAGATCTTGAGGGTTACAGTTCTAGGTTTGTGTTCCCAAAGCATAAGGTCCAAGTTCTAGGATTTATAATGTAACATGCATATTCTACATTTTATTGTCTAAATTCTATAGACTAAGATCTATTCTCATAATTTACATGTCTAAGGATCTTGTATCAAGTGTCAAAGATCAAGGATACAAACTCCACCATCCAAAGTGTAGTGTCTATGATCCATGGTCCAATAAGAAAGGAATTAAAAACAATAAAGAAAAATAAGGGAAAATTATACAAAGACACAAAGATAGTCATGGCAAGGGATTGAAAATAAATACACTTAAATAATAAGAGAGAAGAAAAGAAAAATAAATAGTCAATAACATAGAAGAAAAACAAGAAAGAGAAGAGAGAGAAATAAAAGGAACAAAAATATGGAGCAGAGGGCCTAGCTTTGTTAGCTAAATAATCATGTTGCACGCAAGAGGTCACAAGGTCTAGTCTCCCCTCTATCCCCTTGGTATCGAGGGCATGTTGTTCCAACATCACTGGTCACGTGAATTTTTTTAACTAGGTGCATTGGAGTTTATAGGGGTGGCTACCTGATTCCTGCAGTCTAAAAAAACAAAAGGAACAAAATACGAAGAGAGATAGAAATAAAAATTATGGAAAGGGAAAGGGCATATAAAAAGATAAAAAGGAGAACAAATGAAAGTGATAAAAATGAGATAGATAGAACGACAACACAAAAATATAAAAATGAATGAATGAAAATAGTAAGAGAGAAAAAGAGAGAGAAGATATTAAAACAAAAAAAGAAAGAGAAAGGCAAATATAGAGAAAGACATAAATAAGTACAAAAGTAAAAATAATAAAAGGAAAGTAACTAAAACATAAGGAAGAATAGAGGATGAAAAATAAAAGAAAGAAAGAACATAAAAAAAATAGATAGAAAGAAAGAGAGTAGAGAAAAATAAGTAAAGAAAAAAGAAGCAAGAAAAGAGAGATAAAAATAGAAAGAAATAGAGACCAATGAAAATTTTAAAGAACAAACCAAAGAAGAAAGAGGAAAGAAAGAAAAGAAAAGAAAATAGAGCAAAATGAAAGAGATAAAGAGAGGAAAATAGATACAAGAGAATCAAAGTGAGGAAAATAAAATGGATGATAGCTATATGGAGAAAGATATGGAAAGATAGAGAAATAGCGAAAGAAGTAGAATGATTGAAAAAGCATAGAATTGAAGCAAAGCAAGAATGGGCTAGATAAAGGGTTAAAAAAAGAAATAACATTAAGAAAGAGAGGGGTAGAGAGAAATATGTAATGAAAGAAATAAATAATGAAAAAAATTTAAAACCAATTGATGATGGACATATATAGAAACAAAAAAGGGTAAAAAAATTGAACTTATGAAAATAAATACAAAAATAAATCAAAGGCATAAAAAAAGATAAAGAAGGAAAGAAGATTATTAAACTAAAAAGATAAATAAATTCCCAGTACGAAATAAAAAAAAAAGATAGAAACAAACAACAAAAACATAAATATAAAAAATAAATGAGTGAAATAGAAAAACACGAGGAAGAGAAAAAGAGATAAGGATATGAAACGAGAAAAAATACACTAAAAGGAAAAATTGGAAAATAATAAAAGGAAATAGAGAGAAATATTGAAATAGAGAGGGAGGAAAAATGTAAGAAAAAAGAGAACAAAATGTTAATGTATAGTAATAAAAATAGAGATAATGTCAAAGAAAGATTAAAAAGGGAAAAATGATAGAAATAAATAAGCGTCTACGTTCTAGGGTGCATCGAGGTTTGGTATCCAAGGTCTAGGATTCAAGGTTCAAGATGTAGGGTCCAAGGGCAATAGGGATCCAAAGAAAGACAAGAAAAAATAAGATAAACATATACAAGGAACAAAAAGGAACTCAAATAAATACAAATGGAAAATGAAATATATAATATTTATAATGGAATATATAAATAATTAATAAAAAAACTTAATCAAAGAAAAAATATAATATTTTATCAAGAATCAATTGTATAGTTTTTGAGCCAAACCTGTTAACCCATATTTCATGAGTAGGGATTTACAAAAACTCATCTCTTATGACCATGGATGGTTCATGCTTAACACTCATTGCATCTAAGTGATGTTTAAAGGGGTGAAAAATTAGTACACCCTAGAAGGCTACCCGAACTAGTACAACTTAACAATGGAGTATCCCCCAAGACCAATCCCACCTAGCTCCCACTTAGCTTCCCCCAAGATTTTAGGGTAAACTCCATTAATAAGCACACTTGTGTCAAAGTAGTATTAGGATGGGTGACCTCCCATGAAATACCAATGGCTCATGGGCTTATGAGCATCACCTAGAAATCAATTAGTGTGAAGTGGACCACTCATGACTTCTTACACAGTTGAATATTGATAAAACATTAAATAATATGAGAAATGAAAAAAGAAAGAAACAAAGACTAAAAATAAAAAATAAAAGGATGAGCGAAAAATATGAGAGGAAAAGGTGCATGATAGATAAATAGATCTACAAAATGAGATAGAGAGAAAGAGGAATAAATACACTAAAAGGAAAGGAAGAAACTTACACAAGAAAAATAGAGAAATATAGATAGATAGAGAGAGGAAAAACATAAGAAAAAGAAAGAAATACTAATAGATAGAGTACAAAGTGAGATAATGTAAATAAATGAGAATAAAGAGAATGAATAATAGAAATAAAGAAGGATCTATGGTGCTAGGTCCAAGGGTCTAGAGCTTATGGGTGTATGTTTTACATGTAGCCTTTAAGGTGTATGGTCTATGATTCAGGATCTAGGTTCCAAGGGTCCAATATCCACAATCAAGCATCTAAGGTAAAAGCTTGAAGGTATATTGTCTAACGTTTATGTCTAAGGTCAAGGTCTAAGGTAAATGGTAATGGTTTATTCACTTGGGATACACCAAATCCACAAGTCAAAGGTGCAAGGTGTATGATCCAAGGGTCTATACCTTAAATTTCAAGTTCCAAGGTCTAGGTTATATGTTGTAGGTTCTCAGGTCTAGGGGTCAAATGGTTGATTCTAGGAGAGAAAAATATAAGGAAAATAAAAAAATATAGACAATGATGCAAAGTGATATTGAAAACAAATTAATTAGACAAAAAGATAAATAAATAAATAAAGAGAGAAAGACAAAGGACTAGATACAAGAGAAAAATAAAGAGAAGAAACAAATAAATAAATATAGAAACAAAGAAAAAAAGAAAGAAATAAAAAAATAAAAATATAGAAGAAAGAAAGAAAGAAAAGAAGATAGAATGAACGAGTTCTAAGATAGAGTAATTAAGATAATAACGAGGGAAAGGAAAGAAAAAAAGAAAGAAAAGAGAAAGAGGAGAAAGAGGAGAAAGGATGGGGTGAAGGAAGCAAAGAGAAAATAGAAAGTAAGAAATAAAAAGTTTAGAAAGCTAAAAGATATACTAATAAAAATAAAGAGAAATAAATAAAGACATTAGTAAATATCATATAATGAATGAATGAGAATGAAATAAGAGATTAGGAAATGACAAGTGAAATAAACAAGAGGAGAGAGTAATTGAGATAACAAGAGAGAAAAGGATAGAAAAGGAGAAATAAAACAAAAATGTAAAAAGAGGGGAAAGAGTGGGGCGAGGGAAGGAGAAAGAAATTAGAAATTGGAACCCATCTCTTATAAGCATTAATGGTCCACTTCATTTATTACATCTAGGTGATATTCACAATGGTGAAATAACAAGACATCCCAAGAGGTAACCCATCCAAAAAATACTCTAAATCAGGCAGGATTTACCATGGAGTTTCCCCCAAAATCAAGCCAACCTAGCTCCCACTTAGCTTCCCCCAAGATCTTGGGTAAAATTGCCTAGGTAAGCGCAATAGAATCAAAGTAGTACTATAATGGATGACATTATAGGAAGTTATAATGCTTCATCCCTATGAGTATTGCCTAGATGCAATGAGTGCTAAGTGGATCATTCATTCTCATGATAAATGATTTTATTTGAACCACTCAAAAAAAAAATACATCAATAAGCTAAACTCAAAAATTACACTATTGAATTCATATAAAACATTACATAATATGATACAATATAAAAATATCACCTACTTGACAATTAACTTAGATTTATAGAAATAGAGAAAAAGGAAAAAAAGAAAGAAACAAAGGAAGAAAGAGTCAAGGAAATGGAGAAAGAGACAACTTGACATACTCAAATAAGAAAAGAGAAACACAAATTATAATTTTGATTAGAAAAAAGATGACATGTGCATAAAGAAAACAATACAAAATCAAATAAACTATATACATATAAAGAAAGAGAAAGAGAAATAAACATAAATTGAAAGAAACTAGGAAAAATAGACACATATTGAAAGGTAAATATATTTGGACATAAAGAAAGAAATAAAGGAAACTAAAGAAAAAGAAAAAATAAATGAAGAAAAAAAGCTAAAATAGTTGAAAGATGAGAGAGAGAGAAAGAGCGAAAAAAGAGGTAAAATAAAATAGTGGGGTAGAAAAATATAAGAGATAAAATGAGAAAAAGAATGATTTTTTTCTCTGAAAATGAAAGAGTGAAATAGGGTTTCTGAACACTGGGGAGATGAAGCACTAGAGGATCCTCTGCTGCTAGGGTTTCATGGATCCTCAAAGCATGTCCCACAGTGGGTTTTTCACGACAACAAGTGTAAGGAAAATTAGATGTGGAAACAACTCTCCTAACTTCAAAACATCAGGGAAGAATGCAAAGATACCTTTTAAAATTACAATTACAGTCCAATTAAGATGTACATGAAAGAGACAATAGAAACAAAGTATTTGAAACACACATATGAACACCAGATATACGTGGGAAAACCCTTACGGGAGAAAAACCCACCACACCAAGAGAAGTCACTTTGTATTTCAGTAACAAATAATTACATACAAAGTTCTGACTTATCTTTCTAATGCCAGATTACAACAGCTTTCACAATGATCAATCTTGTACAGGAACCTTCAAGTTACAATCTTTACAGAATAGAAATCACTCTGATACAATTCAAACTGTTCACACAACTGTTCTTTGAACCAACCGAACCTACGAGCATCTACAACTGCAAATTATATTCATGTCATTCCCTGTCTGTCAAACTTCCTCACAGAACCACCACAACGGACTGACTCCCAACGGTTCCCATTCGGCTTCTCTGATTGGTCGAATACCAGCCATGTAGATGGTCATCACTTGGTCAAAAGAGTTCACATTGTATCGGCATGTCGGTGAGACACAAGAAGTGTCTCCCCGATGCCCAAAGGCTTTACCATCGATGTCGCCAAGAGTTATCCTTATCGCCAAGATGTTACATCGAGTCCGGAGAGCTATCGCTCATACTTCGCCATGTCGCCATGACTTACCGCTATCGGTGAAACATCATACTGAAGCTTCAAAGTCACGCAGACATGAGTTTTCCATTCAGAAAGACTATCGCTCTTCGGTGAGACCACATATTGATATTCAAAATCACAATGAAATGCCATTCCATCGGCAGGACATATCGATCTCACCAGGACTTCATACCGGGTTCTCAAGTCATACTGACAACAGATTTCTTTATCGCTAAGACATTCAACTGTCGCCAAGAGGTTTCATCGAGCTATCTTATGTTACTCCGAAGTGCTCATCTATCACCAAGACATACATCCTTCGCTGAGACTTTACTTCGAGATCCTTATGTTATCGAGCACCAAATGGTCGATAAGACTTCTGTCCATCGCTAAGAGTTCTTAGCGAACCCTTAGTGTTACCCCGATGCCTCCAAGTGTGTCCCCGTCAGCAAGACCTTCATCGGTCGCTGGGACATCTTCCCGAAGCCCTTTGAGTTACCTCGAGAGAATACTGTCGGTGTGACATTCCCTCATTGGTAAGACTTCTTATCGATAGTATTCCTTCCGGCGAGAGTTTCCCCGATGACTTCAAACCAAATGCTGTCAGTGAGACATTAACACATTGCTGAGAGCTCATAACGAATATCCAAGACTCTCCCCGATATCCGATTGAATGGCCTATCGGCCAGAGATCTCCACGAGCGGTGAGACGTTATAATTAATAAACTGTCATAGCGATAGGCACCAAAGTAAAATCATTCGGCAAGACTCCTACAAGGTCACAACGACCTGTACAATTTCAACAAGGTTACTACTGCTAGTTGGCCAGACATGATGGATGTCACACCAACTTTTCCCCAATAGAGGTTACAACCTGTGATGATTGGGGCACACATTTCTAACAACAAGTGGGTGGATATGGTCCCCAGGGAGAACAAGTTGGATTCATGATTGCAATCAAGAATAGGGAAAGACAAACCTAGAAGGAGGATGCTGCAGTCAGATTATTTTAGGGGTTTCAAGAGGCCAAGGAGGGAAGTAAAGAGTTCTAGGGTTCCACCAAGATAAAATGGCTCTGATTTTAATACTAAGGTTCCACCTACCAAAAAGCTGTTTAAACCTAAGGGACAGAGTAAATATGCTTTGATTCAAGGAAACAAAGAGAAAAACGAGTATGAGGGGATCTAGGAAGAACTCAAAAAGGAAGGCGCCAACAAATACCATGAGGTCAAACTAAATCCCTAAACCTGCAAATCCAAAGCATGTTTCGAATCCTAGTTTGAAGCTACAACAAATGCCAACCAAAGATGTGGGTAACTCTAACGAGAATCTGATAAGCAAGGATCCAAAGGGAAATAATGTGGATAACCCTTCTCAAAAGGTTTGGATCCTAGTCCCATATGTGCACGTGGAAACACAACCTCTCAACTAGAAAAATCAAGATCTCCATGCTTTTGCAGTGA
This sequence comes from Sequoia sempervirens, assembly GCA_007258455.2. Classification (NCBI taxonomy): domain Eukaryota; kingdom Viridiplantae; phylum Streptophyta; class Pinopsida; order Cupressales; family Cupressaceae; genus Sequoia; species Sequoia sempervirens. The sequence continues at coordinate 109,156,805 of VDFB02179234.1, forward strand.
TCCTCCAGGTTTGGGGTGAAGGTATCTCCCTCTCGAAGTTGCATAAGCGCATTCACGCTCATTGGTTTGGTACTCTGTATTTTCAAGTTATCTCCTTAAATACTTTTGTGTTGGTTCTGAATTTTGTGGAAGCCAAAAATAAGGTCTTAGAAAGCACTCAAGTGTGGTTGGGAAAAAATATATATTTTATTTATCTCTGGCGCACTTTCTTCTAGTATAATCAATCATTAAGTGGGGAAATTCCAGTTTGGTTTAATTTTCCTTCTATTCCTCTTAAATTTACCAATCCTGGGATTCTAGAATCTATGGAAACTCTTTTGGAAAATTTTCATTGTTGGATTCTTTTGTTGTTGAAGGTTTAATTTGTGTCAAGATTTGTGTTCTAATAAACCCTAAACAAAACCTACCTTCAATTTGCAACCTTAAATCAATTGATGGTATTTGGAGACAAAATATTGTGAGGGACTCTGACTAGTTCCAAAAAGCCTCTGCTGATTTAGATGCTCCCCTTTTCAAAAAGCTTAAGTTATCTCCTTCTAAGGGAGACCCTGTGAATTCAAGGAAGGTTAACAATGGACAACTGGTCCCAAAAATTAATGGGGATACATTGCTTAATATGGTTGGGAAGTTTTCTAACTCATTTGATTTGAACATTGAGGCTCCTCCAATTAGTAAACCAATATGTGTTGAGGTGGAAAGAAAATTGGTAGACTCTTCTAATAATACCCTTGTCCAGAATGTGGAGTCTATTCTAGGTCTTGTAGTAGCTAATGAACCTTTGTTGAAAGAAAAAAAAAAACCTCTCAATAAGATTGCAATGGATCATATTCAATGGGATCTAACGCCCAAGGCTCTCCCAGTCACAAAGGATGTTTTTGCTGCTTCAATCCATAATCTGGTTGCTTTAAATTCAGATATTCCATTACATGAGCCAAATCCTCTAGAAATTAATAAAACAAAGAAAGAAAGTATTAATCAGATTTCTCTTGATCAGAATTTAACTGACAAAGTGTAGAATATAATTAAATCTTCCAATGAAAAATTCAATGATGAAATTCAAGAAAGAATTTTGACAGCAATTGATAATGATTTAGTGCAAATTGAGAAAGGTTTTAACTTTTCCTCTCTCTCAAAATCCTTTTGATGTTATCTCCCCACAAGGTTTTGGATTCATAATTTGTGGTTGATGGGGTATTGAGTCCACTGCCTAAAGGGAAGCCTCCTATCTCCTAGTCCCCTTTATTGCCTAATCCGCCTTTCTCTTCCCCTCGGAAGAGAGGACACAAACCTAAGAATTTGAAGACTTAGGAAGAGATAGATGCAGGAATTCAAGCGACTTTGTTCTCTCCTCCTAAGAAGGTCAGAACTTTTAGTCCTCCTTTGACAAGGTTGGGAGATTTTAAAAAGAACGTACAGTCTGAGTTTACTGCTGGATTCTTAGCTAAAACAAAAAACTCAAAGGAAGAGGGGAGAAATGTCCTCCCCTCAAGGAAAATGAGGATTTTATCATGGAATGTTAGGGGCTTAAATGCCCCTAACAAGAGACGCCTAATTAGGTGCTAGTTAGAAGTTGCAACACTTGATATTGCTATGTTGTAGGAGACAAAATTAAACTCTTCATCTGCAAAACTCCTTTTCTCCAAATGGTTTGTCTAGAAATTTTATCTTTTTCCTTCAACAGGAGCTTTTGGTGGATTAGCCTTTTTATCGAAAGAAGACACAATTGATTTAAGGGTAGTGGCTTCTACCTTCCATTGGTCCTTAGCTCTTGTTAAAAGCAAGCTATCGAAGGCAAATTTCTGGTTGCTTAATGTTTATGGTCTGACACTTGCACTTGACAAGTAGAAGTTGTGGAATCAACTATCCTTAATCTTTCAAGCCCTAGGTGACTCTTTGGTTGTTCTTGGTGGGGACTTCAATGCAATTGTGGAGGATGCTGAGAAATGCGATGGTATCTACCCCAATAAAAGGGTTTTGCCAGTTTTCAAGGGCTTCATCACCAACAATAAACTTTTTGATTGCAAACCACAAAATGGTCTTTTTACCTGGACCAACAAAAGAAAGGAATTTTGTCAAATAGCGGAAATGTTAGATTGTTTCTTGCTATCCCATTTGTGGCTTGTTTCAAATTTTGATGTATATTCTTCAGTTCTTGGTTATCCAGGTTCTGACCATTTCCTAGTTTTGTTAACCATTTTGGAAGACACGACTCCTAATAAGATTCCATTTAAATTTGAGCCCATGTGGTTTAGAGATGAAAGCTTTATCCCCATGATTCAGTTTTGGTGGGACAACTCTCCATTTTTTGTTGGTTCTCGAATGTTTCAACTGGTTAAGAAGTTGAACTTCTTAAAAGGAAAAATCAAATCTTGGAATGTCTCACATTTTAAGAACATTTTCTCAGAAAAGTTTAGACTCCTAAAAGAAATTAAAGCTCTAAATGAGAAAGTTCTCAACAATGGTTTGAATTTTGAGCTTCAAAAATTACTAGAATCTAATTTAGATGAGGTTCTTCTATGTGAGGAATGTAATTGGCAAAAAAAATCTAGAGAAACTTGGCTTGTAGAAGGGGACATGAATAAAAAATTCTTCCATCCCTCAACAAAGATTATGAGGCATAGGAATAAAATCTCTTCCATTAAAAATCATGTTGGCACTCTTTTGGAAGATGACAGGGATATTTCTCGGGAAGCTACTTCTTTTTTTAAAAAGCTTCTCTTAGAAAAACCAGTTAAAATAAATGATTCTATATTAGATTCTATACCTTGTTTGGTCTCTCAGGAGGATAATACCTTGCTTATGGCCCCCTTCTCGCTTGAGGAACTAAAACAAATTTTCTTTGACATGTCTCCTAAGAAGGCCCCTGGATTAGATGGCTTCACTAATTTGTTCTTCCAGAAATGCTGGAATATTATTGGTCAAGATGTTTTGAGGGCTTTGGAAGAATCAAGGTGTAATAGATCTATCCTCAAAGAACTTAACACTACCTTTGTTGCTATCATTCCTAAGGTAGATTTGAATGTTAAATTCCTCAAGCTCCATATGGGTGGTTTTTGTTTTTGCTAAGTACCGGCCCATGCCTCATCTTTTGAGCTTCATTCGTTGTTGCTGTGTGTCCATCAGGCGCTCACCATAGGAAAGCCTTCCTTCACTTCCTACCGGCTTCCACCACGCTTCCACATGTTGTCACCACAAGCACTTAAGGGATGCTTCCCTTCACTTTTCAATCAGGCCCCGTCTGTGTGCCACGTAGCTTTCATCCGCACACACTTTTTGGTGGACCCCATAGTCGGCGCCGATAGTAAAGAATGCCTCCACATGTCTTCATTGCGTAGTCTTTCAACGCAAGGAGGATGAATCAATGAGTGGGCCCCGACCTATTGCCACATATCTCTTTTGAGGGGATTTCATCGAAGGGAAGGCGAGAGCGAACTACATGCCTCGCCAAGCTGTCGCGTGTCTTAATTGACTGTAGGATTGAATGACACATGTCTGCAAAGGAGTTTTCTGAGACCACTACCATCATTCAGGGGGGATGCATGTGTTAGAGAAGAGACTACATTCCATGACCCAAATCTTTTCTATTACAATGGCTGAAGCAAACATTGTTGCATGCATCATTACTCATAATACGTGATATTTTTTGTTACTAGCCCGCTAGGCAGTGGGATTTTTATCTATATATACTGCTTCTTCCTTCCGAAAATGAGTTCGGAAGATACAAAAAATTAGGAAAAAGACACCAGGCCTTTTGTATTGCTTTGAGATTATTGCATATGATTCTTAGACTGTGCCATTGTTTGGCCTCTCTATTTTCTTAAACTATTTGATAAAATATTATACTGTGCCATTATTATCTTGAATTGTTTATTTGCAAAACTTCTATAATTCTAAATACAAGTATGCTAGTTAGACCATGTCTTTGACTCTTCTTTTTAGTAAATGAATATGATAATTATTTTATCTCATTGAATGAATTGTTTAGGTTTTCATCTTTGATTTTTGTTATTCTGGAACATAGCAGATTGCTGATCGGGCCCTTAAATCGAATCCAAAAAGATAGATTTACCATGCCTATATATATTCTTTGCCACATCGCCTTAGTTAGATCTTTATTTTTTATATCTTCTTTTTCCCATTCCAAAATCCTAATTACAGAAGAAGCCAACTTCTTAAAAAACCCGGCAGTCACTTTGTTTAGCGCAATTGGTCCCCCCATTAACTGAGTTTCCCATGAAGGCTATTACCTTGCCAATTTTTGGCATCAATAGTTTCTTTTTTCTGGCACGCCTGGTGGGACTGCTTAAATGAATCTAAATCTAAAGAGGGTGTATGAGCCATCGACCTGTTACTAGATCCCATATAGCGAATAACCATGGTTTGTTAGTGCGCCACTAGGAACAATACAAGTTGTGACCCAAATAGTGAACGTTCCGCTTCCTTTGACTCTTCTGCTAGCCATGTTGCTAGCTGCTAACATAAATTATCTGGCATGTGATGCCGAAAGTCCTCTTGTAGCACTAGTAGCACCTGCCGTTAGGGGTCCCTATCTCGGTTTTTGCTTTAAAAGCTATACCTAAATTTACCAGAGATGGCTCAAGAACACCATTCGAACATCTACAAGATGTGGCAGACATGTGTCTAGTACGTGGAGTTACATAGAAAAATATAGCACTAATGTTGCTTGCAACCTCTTTTAGGGGTAAAGTGTTGGATTGGTACCACACACTGCAAGCTAATACCATCGCTACTTGGGATCAACTCAGAGACCCTTTCTATGAAAGATTCTCAAATGATGGAGATATGTCCTCGCAATATCATCAGCTAGAAATTATAAAGCGGGCCCCATATGAAGCCATGACTAACTTCAACGCTCAGTTCCATATAACTTGGCAAAGAATTCTAGCTACTATCCACTTGCCAATCGACTTGGCGTTCATGTTTTACTTGAAATCCATCAATACCGACATCTCAATGATTATCCAGTCTCTTGGCAGAACCACGCTACCAGACACATACAACATCGCAGTCAAAGCGGAGAACAATCTCATAGACGTCTGAAAGTTGCCACCTTGGCCCATCATGCCTATGTTCCCCGAGATATCAGTTCTCGCCTAAGCGATGCCATTTACCAGTGCACCTACTCCTCCTCAATCCATGTACACATATCCGGGCACACCACAAAATGTTTCTTCCACATCCGACTCTTCAGAGGATGAGAAAAGCGACATCAAGGAGATGTTGCAGGCTATGGCCAATGAAATAACAACTATCAAGTGGAACTAGTCTACGCCTTCAAAGCCAACCTATGAAAATTATCAAGGTGGAAGATCTTCCTACCAACAAAACCAGTTCCAAGGAGGTGCTCACACAAATCTGTAGGCTCAAACAACTAATCAGATAGTACCGGTACCCACTTCACTGCAAAGTGCTAACCCAAGCTTGAGCAGAGAATTGACAGTGGGAAAAAATAATCTCGCTGAAGATATCAATCCATGGTGCTTCCCCAGTGGCGACGCACATATGCCTCAAAATTGCCTGTATGACAATCTACAACAAAAGGTGGTAGAATAGTGCAACTAAGGCGCAACATCGGATCATGGAGGTTATGTATATGCCTCTCTACAAATGAAAAATACAGTACTCATCGCGCAAATGCAAGGGATGTCCTTGGAGCAAGAAACTAATAATTCTCTTGATCACGTGCTCTTCTCATGGATGAAAGAAGAAGAGGCGGTGTTTTCCAACGATGCATCCACATCAAGAAACCCACAAGTGAAGTTTGATTACAACACTCACTCAAAGAGGAGATTCATAGGTGAACCAGTTGTCTCGCAACTAGTCAGTTTGCAGCCCAAAAGTGCTTCCAACCAAACACCCAGTACCTCCGTAGTGGCACAACATTGTCCACCACGAAGGGAAATTGTTGTAACTAGAGCTAAGGAGAAGAAGCCCCCAAATCCACCACCGTTTAATGTGCTGGAACATTTGAAAAAATCATCCGCTAATGTATCTCTTTGGGATATATTAGCTATTCCGAAACATAAGACATTGCTACAGAAGGCTCTCTGAGAGGATCCAATCATTGAGCCAACAAAGCAATCGCTCAAAGGAAAGGTTGTTGACCTACCGCCCCATGCCAAGGTTCTCACAAATAGCACAGATGAAGCCTCTACCAAGGTTAGAGATAAGACGAAACCAAAACCCTTCTTCCTAACTCTTATTATGGGAGAGAAATTATTACACAATGCCATGATTAACTCCGACACTAGCACTATAGTCGTACCCAAACTGATAGCTGAAGCCTTAGGACTTAGCTACAAACCTTTAAAGAAGGGGGTTATGCATCTTGATGGGAAAAAAGTCGAAACCATAGGTGTCATCAAAGACCTCCCCTTGACTCTGTTCTCTTGCCCTAGTATCATAGTTCCGCAAGATACTGTGATCATAGACATTCCCCCCATGTTCGGTCATTGCCTATCCCGAGAATTCACTTCAAAGATAGGTGGATATCTGTCTTTGGACTGGTCACACTTGATCCTCAAGACCAAGCACAAAGCTAAAATGAAAATAGTGTCCAAAGCTCTGCATTTGAAATATGTGGCCAATGAAACCATGATCAACTTTGAGGCTGCTCATACCTCTTTCACTAAAGAAGAAATATATTTCATTAAGCTATTGGAGGATGAAAAGGTGACCGAAGACCGGACGGATTCAAAAGAGGTCCACTCTAGAAAATACATAGACGTCGATCCTTTCAGCTACTATCATGCTACCAGGTTAGGAACTTACGTCATCTATGATGAAGATCAAGTGCTTCTGAAGGTCATGAAGGAATCTGAAAGTGATCAAGCTTCAAAGCTATGGACGCTGCACTTTGACAGAGCAAGATGCAAAGTGGGCGCAAGGGTTGTGATATGTTTGATATCCCCATACAATGCAAAGACACTCTAGTCTTTCCACTTCCAGTTCACTTGTTCGAACAATGAAGCTGAGTATGAAGGCCTAGTGCAAGGTCTAAGCTTGGAAGAGCGGATGGGCATCAAGCAATTAATGGTGCTTAGAGATTCTGAACTAGTAGTCAACTAAGTTCAAGGGCTCTTTGCTGCAAAAATGTTCACATACAATCCTATAGACATAGATTTTGGGACTTGATCGAAGGTTTTAAAGCCTTCAACATCTAGATAGTTCCCCGAGAACAAAATGCTGATGCAAAACCGCATAGCCGCAATCAGACCTTAGTTTGACCCTGTCTCCAACCTAATTCATAACAAACACTCTATACGAGTGATAGTCCGATCGAAAATTCCAAATAATGATCAGAGCTGGCAAGTGTTTGACAATGATGAACACATCGCCTCATTCATCCAACAGTCAGGCGAGTTTTTCAACCAACTCCAATCGAAGATTGTAGAGGCCTACGACGGACAAATCATTTAGTTGAGGTATAACAAGTTTCCAAAGGGGTAGTCACTCTCGAATGCCTGTTTGATTGTGACAAATCATTTAGTTGAGGTATAACAAGTTTCCAAAGGGGCTAGTCACTCTCGAACACCTGTTCGATTGTGACAATGCAAGAAATGATAAAAAGAAGTTTGTAGCGGAAAAAATGACTATGCAGACCTTCAAGTAGGAGATGGAAGAAAGCTCAAAGTTAGGAAGGACGTTTTGCATCGCAATAAAGAGAGGCTCATCAACTTCTATGAGAAGTATGAAGGAGTGGTGGCTTGGTCATATGATGACCTTAAGGGATACAATCCTGACATCATCCAACATACAATAGAGCTAACAGAAGGTGCAAAACCAGTTCTACAAAAACAAAGGCCAGTGAATCTGAAGATCGAAGCCCTAATGGCACAAGAGCTAAAAATAATAATTCAGTCTCAGATCATCTTCTCAATCAAGCATAGTACATGGGTATCCAACTTGGTCCCAGTCCAAAAGAAGAACGAAGATATCCACCTATGTGTTGACTTTCAGGACCTAAACAAAACATCCCTAAAGGATCACTACCTGCTACCTTCCATAGAATCAATCTTGTAAACAGTGGCAGGATCATAAATGTTTTCTCTACTAGATGGCTTCTTTGGTTCCAATAAGATATAGGTCAAAGAAGAGGACCAACACAGAAGAACGTTCACTACTAAGTGGGGAATGTTTGCATATGCTAAAATGTCTTTTAGCCTCTCAAATGTGGGAGCCACTTTCCAACGGGCGATGGATATCGCTTTTAGCGAATTGATTAACAAGATTATCCTAATCTATTTGGATGATCTGAATGTATTCTCCAAACATAAGGATGATCACTTCGATCACCTTAAGATGGTTTTCGAAAAATGCCAAGAGTTCGGGGTATCCCTAAACTCAAAAAAATGTGTCTTCAGAGTACCATAAGGCAAGCTATTGGGACATGTAGTGTCCAAAGAAGGAATTACAATTGATCTTGAGCGAGTGAAAGCAATCAAAGAGCTTCCCCTACTAGTCAACAAGAAATGAGTCCAGTCTTTCTTAGGGAAGGTGAATTTTGTGAGCAAATTCATTATAGATTTTGTAGGGTTAATTAAACCAATCACCCTGATGTTGAAAAAGGATCAATTATTCAAATGGACTAAAGAAGCTAGAGAAGCCTTTGAGAAGGTTAAGGATGCTATTTCTTCAGCTCCTGTGCTGGTTAATTTAGACCTATCAAAGGACTTCATAATGTATGCATTCATTAGAAAATCAAACAATGCTACTGTCTTAACTCAAAAGGACGATGAAGGAAAGGGAGAACATCTTATAGCATTTCACTCCCAAACCCTAAAGGAATATGAGACAAACTACAACTTCATTAAGAGGCAAGCGTTTGCTATTGTTAAGGGACTCAAGAAGTTATGACATCTAATATCTTGCAATAAGGTGGTTGTTTATGTCAAGCATTCTAGTGTGCATGAATACATCATGGAAGGAGAAATCATTGAAAAAGAGGGTTAATTGAGTCACTAAGATCCTTGAATACAAAATTGAGGTCAAGCCTACAAAGACCATCCGAGGAAGAGGAGTGTATGAATATTTGACGCACGACAAAGAAATGACATCTGAAGAAGAGCAACCAGAGCTGATTCTAACCAATGAGTCTAAATCCGAAGGTTGTTGGCTGGTGGACAGAGTGAGATTTATGCATACTAGAAAATACTCGCTAGGCCTTCCTTCTCAAAAGAGAAGATTCTACAGACTACAAAATAGTAGATATGTGATCATCGAAGGGGTCCTTTTCAAAAGGAACTTCAACGATGTTCTATTGCGGTGTGTCTCCATAGAGCAAGGAAAGAGGATTCTCGACAATTTCTACAACAGTCCTGCTGATGGCCACTTCTCCGCGAAGACCACCACCATCAAAATCATGTGCACTGGGTACTTCTAGCCTATGTTATTCAATGACTCATATTCCTTGGTAAAAGCCTACAAGGAATGCCAATTCTTCGTAGGAAGAAGAAAAAATTTCGTGATGCCTCTCAATCCAATAGTGGTTGATGAGCCATTTGCACAATGGGGCCTTGATTTCATTAGAATGATGAATCTTGCCTCCAGTTCCAGACACAAATGGATTCTAACAGCAACAAACTACTTCACCAGGTGGACCGAAGCCATGCCCTTGAAGAATGCGACAAAGGCAAAGATAATGGATTTCCTTGAAGAATTGGTGACAAGATTTGGCCCACCAAAGACCATCATCTCTGACAATGTTAAGACTTTCCTAGGCTCTAAGATATGTCAATTCGCACTCGTGCATGGCATATTCTTGAAAATGTCATCAAATTACTACCCGCAGGGGAATGGCCTGGCTAAGTCGACTAACAAAAATTTAGTCTAACTCATCAAAAGAATTAGGTCAAAACACCAAAGAGAATGGCATAAGAACCTTTAGGCAGTGTTGTGGGAGAACCGCATAACTCCCAAGCAAGTCCTGAAGACTTTGATGTACGAGCTAGTGTATGGGAAAGAAGTGTTATTGCCTATCTCTATGGAGATTCTGGTGCTGCAATTGCTCAAATCTCTCGAGGTAGAACAAAACAGCACCAAGGAGGTTCGGCTAGCCGAGTTGCTGGAAGTGCAAGAAAAAAAGGAAAAGGCCCTAATAGCCATGTCTAATCGCCAACAGGTGGTTAAGAGATGGTTCAACAAGAAATTTTTGGACCAAGGTCTAAAGTGTGGGGACCTAGTGTTAAAATTTAACGAAAGGGCTGCAAAGCTAGGCCAACACGAAAAATTTGACAGCCTATGGGAAGGCCCTTTCAAAATAATTCAATGCAAGTAGCACAATGCATTCAAATTAGAAAATATGGAGTAGGAAGCATTGGGTATTTCGGTTAAAATAATTCACCTAAAATTGTTTAATTAAGCTTCAGTATTATCCTGCTAGTGTAAATATGTGAGTAGTGTAATTATTTTTCTTTCATGTTTTTGTTGGCCAGTCTTATAATTAATTCTATAGTGTGATGAAGCAGGAAAAAAATGAAACCCATTATTGTAAACGGTAGAGAGAACTAACTTGCAACTCATGAAGCAAAGAAAAATGACACCCATATGCAGGAAAAGAAAAAGAGAACCCACATTGCAAAATCAAAAGAAAAAGGAGACAAAATGTTAATATAAGTTGTACTCTACTATATATATTATGCGGTTTCTTCATATATATGTGTAGTAAGGCCTTTTTCAGGTGTATATACAAAACATACTAACAAAAGACGATTTCTTAAGGAATAAAAGTTTTTAGTCACGAGCAGGGGCAAGGGAGGCATCGACAACAACGTCTGGAATTACTTCATCAATAGGAATGATAGCAGGAATGGCAGTAGCATCCGCAAGAGCAATGGTGAGTGGCAGAGAAAACACCGGGTTCCTAAAGTCGGTGTACCGGTCCATGTCGTAGAAAGGCACCACATTGTACAAGCAAAACAGGAAGTGGCAGGCACATGGTTACCCTTTGATGATGCTCTTTGTGCGATTGGATGCAGAACCCGCTTAGGAATGACACCCATGGTACTACTGCATCTTCTTCAATATACTTCTGAAGGTCACTCGTCATTGGCAAGCCCAAACCAAGCGCAACATTCGCCACCACCTCGCCGAGGCCTCCAAGGTACTTCTTCGGGAAGATTTCCAGCACCAGGCAAAGAATCAATGGCTTGGGAACCTGGATGCCAAGCATAGACACAACCAAGTGAGAGCATACGTCAGTATTAACTTTGTACTTGTCCTCGTATTCAATCTAGTCCCTCCCCAAAACCCACTTCATCGCTAAAATGGCCGGTGAATGCTTATTCTTGGTCATTCTTTTGAGACGCCTATTCAAGGTTTCCCCTAGAAATGTTTTTTGGGATTTGTTGCAAACTATCCTGATTGGAGTGTTCATGGTGCCTAGCTCTCTACAAAATGCTTAAGTCTAGCTCTATGCAAATTCTACTCAACTGTTTAACGCTAAATTCTAAGCCAACTGCCTATTACCAATTCTGCTCAAATTGCTAAGTGTGATTTTTCTATTTCCTAAGGGCCTATTTATAGAAATAGCTAGGATATGCATGGTAATTTGCATACTATAAGCATGATGCTAATCGAGTATCAACTTGAAAAATCACACTAGGGCTTGTTCGAATTTCTCACCCAGTTGCGTTTGCTAGGTATGTTTTGTTGCATGCAAGATAAATAAGAGCTAATTAATTAGCATAAGCTGGTGGAAGTCATCGGCGGTAGTCTGCATAGCCAAGTGCTGAGGTGTCGCATTGCAAGGCATGTTTAATTGGTAGTACATGCTGAATTTAATGCTAAAAGGCGAGCATTGTTGGCTACCTTAGAAAAGAAATAGCTAAGTATTGCATATAGGAAGCTAACATTGCAAAAGCTTTTTGAGCACGCTACCTAGAGCAAGAGTGTTCAGCATAGAAAGAGTCGAAGAAAATTGTAGAAAATTTGAGCATAGCAGATATCTACAACAAAAGAAAAATGGTTGAAAGTTCTCAAACAGAGGTGCAAGTAGAGGCGCAAGGAGAGGCAATGCAAATCTTGTTTGATGATATGCATGTAGTACCAGCTTCCTATGTCTTCAAAGACGTCTCTTACAGTTCGCCTGGGATACCAAAGAAGCCAGAGTGGGTAAACACGCGGGCCTCAGACAAGCAAAAAAACCACAGAGACGAGAACTAGATAAAGGAGGAATGGGATAATATTCATGATCCCATCCTTGCAAAGAACCTTAAGACTCTAAGGGAGGCGGCCTGCAAAAGGATGAAGAAAATTAGCAACCCGGATTCTTTGGTATAGAAGCTATGGTTTAGCGGGCTTCCACAGTATATGGTCTCATTTGTGCACTACTTCTTGGAGTTAGTTGACGAGGCCATTAAACATTTTAACCTAGCCACCAACACCATCGAGGGCTAGGAGTTGAAAGTAAATATATGCCCGAGAGCTATCTGGAACATGCTATGCATCCTTAACCAAAGCTCCAAAGCAAAAATGATAGTCATTCACTCCAACAAAGGGGGAGTAAATATGGAGAACCAAAAAATTGGCTCTAGATTTTTATAAAAAAGTAACTCAAAGGCCTAGGGAAGATCAAAAAAAGCCACCAAAGATTCCGATAGCGCACGGTGCCTTCCCCATGGACATGCGAAAAGCCTTCTCAATGATGGCATTTGTTTGTGGCCTGGACACTGACAAGTATGCTCAAGGGTTTCAATTGGGTCTGGGGTTTCAGTTGCGTAGGAGACATTCCTTTTTCTGGTATGACTTCGCACAACTCATCATTGATGAAATGCCGAGGTAAATAAGGGACTGCGAAACACAATAGAGGTTCAGGTTTCCTTCCTTCCTTGCCTATATGTTTTTGCATCAAAACCTTGATTTATTCAAAAAACATGTGAATTTGGCGATATTTGATGAAAATGGAAGAAGGCTAGTTTTTGTATGGACTCCTCTCCTCTCCTCAACTTATGATTATTATACATTTTTGGATTATTCCTTGACTTTGATTCTGCGAGATTTGAGTGAGGATGGCGATCTTTACTAACTCGCCATAGCTTAGATGAAGTATATGCAAAATTTCACTCTAAAATGCGTCTAGTTTCTCAGAGAATATTTCATATTCATTCGGATGTGCAGCTTCACTAAGCAACCATTCTGGCTTCTGACATGTCTCACAAATCGGGTGCTGGCCCTCAAAATGTTCTAGTAGGTATTAATTATTGACTATACTTTTTGTGGAGGAAAGGCCAAGAAAAAAAGATTGTGTCTACCCTCTAAGCTATAAATCAATGGTAGTGGCCAATAAGAAGACAGATAAGTTGCTAGAGGCAAAGCTGGCTCATTTGGGGCTAGTCTGTATTTGCGACAAACAAAATTACAATCCCAAAAATGACTTACCAAATGAACATGTCAAGGTAACGCACAACCCTCGACCTTACTAAGGGAAGCAAAAAAACCTGCTAAAGGACGAGGATGAGCTATTGGTTGAACTAGCTCATATTCCAAATGATGATAGTAGGCCGCTATGAGAAGGATGAGAAACTTCACATCAGGTCCACTCTTCGCAATGAGTTGTCAAGAAAACAAAATTGGAGTGAGGAAAAAATTAAGGATTTCTGGGTCTATCGAGAAGAAATCCAACACCTTGATGCCCCTTATCAGAGCATGGAGACAGATGATAGATTCAATAAATTATGGAATGAGGCATATAATAATTCTAACATAAGCGATGATGATGTCGATTTGGAGGAGGCTGAAACAAATACTGGGAAGGGAAAGGAGAAGGAAGTAGAAGCATTGACGACTCCAACACAACCTATCAAGGTCTCTTCAAATGTGCGGGTGAACATATCATGTGCAAGGGCCTCGATGATTCACACCTGGACTGCAAAAAGGACCAGGATGACCACACAACAATAGTTAGAGACAGTGGAGGTGGATGATTCCCCGCTCGTCAAATAGCAGCTCACAGAAGCAATTTTTGGGGAGAGTTCGCAGGAGCCCACAACAAACCAAGAGGCCGTGGTGAGCTAGGAACCGCAATCATCTGGACAACAGGTAACTTTTGCTCCCTTTTCTCTTACTTCACAATCTTTGGTGTCCCCTACTGTCTTTGTGTCGCCCATCACTTCAAGTGTTGGCCCTTCTCTCCCCACTTTTGCTGCAACGGTCGTGGGAGGTTTCTCCCAATTTTCGCAGGTGAGGCCATTTTCCTTTACTCCTCTGTGGACTCTTTCACCTTTTGCCGCTACCCAATCTGCATCCATTATTTCTTCACCCTTTGCACCCACGACCGCCATTGATAACCCTCCTAAGTTACTATTGTATCGGGCTTGTATTGGGCCCAACTCAGTCCACCCAACATATGGAATCTGCCATGACCTCACTATCAACACAACACCCGATGAGTCCTTCCACTGGTTCACAAACTGGGTTTTGGCATATCCCTCCATTCTCCCCTCTTACAATCGATCTTCTGAGAAAGAAAACATCCAAAACCACTACCCTCACATTTCCTTTTGCTCATCCTCCTGGTGCACCTTTTGCAGGTGGGCTAGTTCAGTCGCCAACCCAATTTATGGCGCAAGGCAATAAAATAAAGGAAGCATGGGCTATCAGAATCCAGAAGTAAAAGGCCAAGGATGCCAAGAAGCCGACAAAGCCAAAGGTGTATACTATTTTCAATGAAGCTCAGAAATTGCTACTTTTCGCAGCCATGTACCCTAACGTCATCAAACCACAAGGGGAAATGCAACCCGATGATTACAACATGTTTGCCATGGGACTCGATTTAAGAATAGATCAACCACAAGACAAAGTTGAGCTCATGGAAGAAACATAGCAGATGGTGACCATCGAATTCCTCAAGTTCGGTCACTAGCTAAAGAAAAAGGAAGAGGAGCTGAAACTTGTAAAAGATAGGATTGAGGTCCTACTAGCAAAAGACAAGGCAAGAGAAGCAAAATTTGCATGCTTAACAGAGAAAGTGCAAGCAAAGCAAACTAAACTTTGACAGGAACTTGCAAAGTTCTAATCCTCTGACCCCAATTTGGTCGTCGTAGTGCGACAAAGGAACGAAGAATATCAGAACCAATTAGCTCTGGTGGAGTAGGGGATGCAAAAAAAAAGTGAGGAGTTTGAACATCAACACACTCAATTGGAGCAAAAATTGCAACAAAAGGACACTGGATTTGAGGCCTGAAGGGCTCAATTGGAGAAGGAACTCCAGGAGATGAAGCTTTCCCTTGAGGCAAAATCAACAAACAAAAACTAGGCTGAGGAAAACTGGTTCACAGAATTGAGAAACATCCATGGACAACTTACGACTACAAACAAAACGGTTGCAAAACTGACACAAGATGTTGGCTTAAGGGATGCAAAGACCAATCATTTAAGAAGTCTTCCCCAAGCCCCGATTGCCCAACTAGATCTCCTTCTAGTGGCCCAGTAGCTATATATTTCATACTAGGATAAGGTTAAGGCATTCTGCTTGACCCTTCAATCGACACTCCAATTTATGGCAGAGGTGACAAGTTTAGACAAGGAAGTTCATGGAGCAATTGAGCGGTTCCCACAAATCATTGCGGAGAAGGTTCTTGAGGTGGAAAAACTATTGGATAAGTTATACTTGGTCTCATATGAGGTCTTAGAAAATGCAGGGATTGCGGATCAGAAGGCCGTTGCCAAAACAACAAATAGGTTTATCCACTACCACGTATCCATCCTCCATGTTAGCAAGTGCTCTGGAAAATTGGACCAAACTATGAATAACATGCGAGCTAGGTTCTCCCAGCTAACCCAAATGAGCCTACCCTCCTCATTTCTTTCTGACAACTCGGTGATGACTATGAAGTAGATTGCGACAAAAATAAAAGAGAAGAAACAAGACATGTTTTCTTTCTAGAGTTTTAGTCAACACCTACTATAGCGGATATTGAAGGTGTCACTCATCAGACTGCGTGACTGCTCTTCCAACTTGAGTTCGCGACGCTACCTTACAAAGAAATGATCGATCTGAGCAAAGCACAAGAGAATCTGTGAGACATATCGACACCATCTGAGGCCGATTGGTTGCCTTTGCAGGCTGCTCTCTCTAAGCTTTGATTGTGTAGCCCAATGGATAGGGCTCTGGTCTGCAAGTCATAATTTTTTTTGGGTTCCTCATTCTGCAGGAAAAACACCCCTCGTAGTTGCCAAAATTTGTGAATGTTAAATTCCTCAAGCTCCCTATGGGTGGTTTTTTTTTTGCTAAGTACCAGCCCACACCTCATCTTTTGAGCTTCATTCGTTGCTGCCACATGTCTGCCAGGCACTCACCATAGGGAAGCCTTCCTTCACTCTCCTACTGGCTTCCACCATGCTTCCACATGCTGTCACTGCAGGCACTTAAGGGCTGCTTCCCTTCACTTTTCAATCAGGCCCTGTCCACGTGCTAGGTAGCTTTCATCCACGTACACTTTTTGGCGGACCCCACAATTGGTGCCGATAGTAAAGAATGCCTCCACATGTCTTCATTGCATAGTCTTTCAATGCAAGGAAGAATCAACGAGCGGGCCCCAACTTGCTACCACGTGTTTCTTTCATGGGGGATTCATCGAAGGAAAGGAAAGAGCGAATTGCATGCCTTGCCAAGCTGTTGCGTGTCTTAACTGACTGCAGGATTGAATGACACATGCCTGTGAAGGAGTTTGTTGGGACCATTGCCATCATTCGGGGGGATGCATCTGTTCAAAAAGCGACTATGTTCCATGACCCAAATAATTTTTGTTACAATGACCGAAGGAAATCATTGTTGTAGGCATCATTGCTCATGATACAAGATCTTTTCTGTTATTGGCCCGCCAGGCAGTGGGATTTTTATCTATATATGTACTGCTTCTTCCTTCTGAAAACAAGTTCGAAAGATATAGAAAATTAGGAAAAAGACACCAGGCCTTTTGTATTGCTTTTAGATTATTGTATAAGACTCTCAAACTGTGTCATTGTTTGGCCTCTCTATTATCTTAAGCTATTTGATAAAAAATATAATGTGCCATTGTTATCCTGAATTATTTATTTATAAAACTTCTATAATTCTAAATACAAGTTTGTTGGTTAGACCATGTCTTTGACTCTTCTTTTTAGTAAATGAATTTGAGAATCATTTTATGTCATTGAATGAGTTATTCAAGTTTTCATCTTTGATTTCTATTATTCTGGAACATAGCAGATTTTTGATCGGGCCCTTCAATTGAATCCCAAAAGATAGATTTACCGTGCCTATATCTATTCCTTAGCGCATTGCTTTATTAGATCTTTATTTTTTTATATCTGCTTCATTTTTCCATTCCAAAACCCCAATTACAGAAGAAGCCTTCTTTAAAAACCCAGAGGTCAGTTTAGCACAATTGGTCCCCCCATTAACTAAATTTCCCATAAAGGTTGTTACCTTGCCAATTTTTGGCATCAACAGTAGAGACTCCTTGGTTTACAGATTTTAGACCAATATCTCTTTGTAATACTCTTTACAAAATCTTCACAAAAGCTATTTCTATCTGCCTGGCTAGAATTATTCCACACATTGTCTCTAAGGAGCAAGGTGGTTTTTTCCCTAGAAAAGAAGTTGTTGATGGTACAATTGTGACACATGAAATTATGCATTCTATAATGTAGCATAAGATTACAACTATGATTCTTAAATTGGATATGATGAAAGCCTATGATAGGGTTAATTGGGACTTTCTTTTAGCAGTTCTCTAGAAATTTGGTTTATGTGAAAAATGGGTTAAATGGATCTATTCTTGTATATCTTCTGCAAGATTCTCTGTGTTACTTAATGGGTTTTCTTGTGGTTTTTTTTCTTCTTCCAGGGGGATTAGGCAATTGGACCCTCTTTCGCCTTTCCTATTCATTCTAATGTCTGAAGGGTTCAGTAGAGCAATCAAAGCAACTAATCAAAAAAACCTTTGGAGAGGTATACATTTGGCTAACTTGCAGGAAAATAAAACTCATGGTCTTTTTGCGGATGGCACCTTATTGTTTGGTCATGCTTCAATTCCTGAAGCTAAAGTCATCAAAAATGTTATAATGGAGTATTCTTTGGCTTTGGGGAAAATGATTAATCCTACAAAATCGAAGTTGTTCCTATTAAATGTTCCTCATTTTATTGAAGAAAAGTTTTTGGGGATTCCCCATTGGCTCTCTTCCTTGCTCCTATCTTGGCATTCCATTCTTTTATGGGAAGATCTTGCCTTCTTTCTGGGAAAAAGTGTCCTCTTCAATTTTAGGAAGAATCCTTTCATGGAAGCATAAGTGGTTATCTTTTTAGGGCAAGATTGAGATGATAAAAGTAGTGCTTAACATAGTCCCTATTTATTTGATGTCCATTCTCAAAGCTCCTGTTTCCACTCTAACCCATCTAAAGTCAATCTTGAGATCTTTTCTGTGGAATGATAATGTTGAGGACAAGGCCAAAATTCCCCTTATTGCTTGGGACAGGGTTTTCCTTCCCAAAGAGCTTGGTGGGACCAGTATTAGAGGTTTGGACCATCAAAATCTTGCTTAAGGAGCTAAATTATCCCGAAGACTTTATCAATCTCCTAATTCAAGATGGGAAAAAATAATGTTTTCCAAATATTTAAACTCCCATCCAAGGGAGTGTATCTTTACTGTCTCTTCTTTGGCCAAAGGCTTTGTTGTTTGGAACTTCATTGCTTCTTGTTGATCAGTCATCCTTCCTCACCTATCGTGGTTGGTTTATAATGGAAACAAGGAAATTTTTTGGGAGGATGTCTGGAATGGTTACCCAACTTTGTCTCAAAGAAGAGATTGGGGTAATATAATGCCAATGCTTAAAACTCATTGGGGATCTCATGTGGATGACTATTTTACACTGGATTCTTCAAGTTCGATTCCATGCATCTCTTGGAAATCCATTGATGCATTTCCCATTCCTCTCTCTGAAATAAGTTTTTAACAAGGAATTGGGAAAAAAGAAATATTGTTTTCTCTGATAAGGAAGATGTTCTGATATGGACTAAAGCAAAGTTAGGAAACTACTCTGTGAAGGAAGGGTACAAGTCATTATTGGCTTCTTTTGAAAAATTGGAGCTACCCACCTCTCTTTTTTGGAATGATGCTTGTCTTTCGAAGGCAAGAGCTTTTGATTGGGTAGTTGTTCATGATAGAGTTCTTACAGGGGCTAGGCTAGATAGATTGGGCATTACGACTGCTTTCCCTTGTGTCTTTTGTGGCTACTTCTTAGAATCCTCAGATCATCTCTTTCTACACTGCCCTTTTGCTTCTCAGTGTTGGTACTAGTTGTTTCAGAAGCTTGGTTGGTATTCAGGGCTATGCACTTCTTTATCTCTTCAGTTCAAATTTTGGCCTTTTCTTTATCAGGGTTCTTTCTTCTCCTGCCTATGGGTTGTCTCCCCTTCCTTACTTCTGTGGAATATTTGGTTTGAGAGAAACAACATAATTTTTAGAGGTAAAGTTGCTTCCCTGGATGATGTGCTCTTTAAATTAGAGAACTCTATCTCAGAAGTTACAAAAGCACACATTTTTAAACAAATAAATAACTTGAAAATCTTCTCAAATTGGGATAGCTTCATTATTAAATCCTGGCTGAAAATTAAATCCCTACCCTTTCATGGTTTGATCACAAATAAGGTTGACAAGTGTATGGCTAGGAAGGAAGCTAAATGGTTGCCTCCTTCAGAAAATAGGAATAAATTGAATTATGATGGTGCCTCGAGAGGCAACTTAGGGAAATCGGGAGTTGGTATTGTTATTTCAAACTCCAGTTCTAAGGTTCTCAAAGCAGTTTGTAAAGTTTTACCTGATGGATCTAAAAATCGAGCTGAGCTTGAGGCCTTAAGTCTTGGTTTAGAACTGGCTAGTTCTTTAGGAATCAAAGACATTGTTATAGAAGGTGATTCCATGGTCATTTTTCATGCAATAACTAACAAAAAATATCATGTGTGGCATCTCCAATATTTGTTAGAAAAAGTGATCCTTCAATTGGAACTGTTTAACAACTTCTTGGCATCTCATTGCTTCAGAGAAGAAAATCATGTGGCTGATTTTCTTGCTAATAAAGACATTGATGAGCAAATTACATTTAAGGAATTTCTGGGGGAAGAAATTCCTACCTTTCAAAAGTAAGTATAATATTGGTTATCTAGGTTGTATCTCACGAAAATAGTATATTTGTTGCTAATCATTGTCTTTAAAGCCGTGTTATTTTCAAGCTTGTGCGGGCTTCTTCATGATGGCAGATATTATCTTTTAGTATTTGCATGGGCTTCAAGGTGATATGTTCTCTTCTTTATTTGGTTGGCCTTACCTTTCAAAGGCCTTAATCTTATAGAAGTTTCATTAAAAGTGATATTTGTTTCATACCTCGCTGCTTTGAAGTCTTGAATTTGTCATATGTACCCACCTCAAATCTGTTTATTCCACATCTAGTAATCATTTTTCAAGCCTGTGAGGGCTTACTCATGATGGCAATTAATCTCTTTTAGAAGTTTTGTGGGCTTTGAGGTATTTTGTTTGTTAATATTTCATCGGCCTTTTCTTTTTGAAGGCTTCAAACTGGTTACATTATCATTAAAAGTGATGCTTATTACATACCCGATTGCATCAAAGTCTTGGTTTTGACATTTATATCCTCCTGAAATCATTCTTTGAGGTTTGCATTTGATAATCATTCTTTGTGGTCGACATTTGATTTTGCTTACTTTGCATCTAGTAACCATTCTTTGGGGTTCACAACATTTTCTTCCTTTGGTAATCAGGGAATTGAAAGTATAATTCATCATTTATTTATATGCTCTGGGTGGCCTAATGTTGTTTTTACATGCTCCTCTGGGCCGATTTCATTGTCAAAAAGTTACTGCTTTATATTTAAGCGAGATGCTCGCTTTGCTGGCTAGATTTTTGTAAGCATTACAGGTGGCGTGGTTTTAAATAATGCCTTCTGATATTGAAGAGGCTTGGTATAAAGTTTTTTTCTGCCAAAGTGTAAGGAATATTTTGAATCTCATTCGTTTGATCATGAGAAACTTGGTATGATCTTTTACTTGGATGATGTGGTTGTTTTTTTGGCTATTAAAAAGGTGGTGCAAAATCAGTGGCTGCGGGAAAATGCAAATGTTACTTTTCCTAAAGTGCTTTCCCATTTTCTTACTATATTCATGGATATTTTACTGGATGTTGAAATGATCTGCATTCTTGCTTCTAAATTTGTACAATCGTACATGTTCTCTTGCATGGAGATTTGTAAATCTTTGGATAATTACTTGTTCGATTCTAGTCTTTTCCCTATTAGTGGTTTCATTTCTAATAATGATTTTCTATCTAATGGTTCGTGTGGAGATTTGTTGATGACTCTCAGGTCTGACATTATTTGTGATGATTTTGAGAGGACCATTCTGGACTACCATAGTCTCTCAAAAAATGTTCCTCCTGAAATCCTTGCAACTAGCATTGACGTCTTCCTGGTATTGCATTTCCTGTTTGACACGACTGTGAGATCTCTATCCTTGGGGCAAGATTTGGCCTCTTTATCCAAAAAGGAGGAAGTTTCTTCTTTGGAGCACATGTTGTATCTCTCACATTATGAGGCTAGTTCTAGTTCTTCTCCTCCTTTGGAAGAATTCTGAGCAATTTTGTATTTTGTTCATCATGCCCCCATTTTGTATCTTCAGGGCTTTGCATTCTTGTCTAGATGTTCTAGACTGGGGGTTGGTGGGTGGCTTTTTTGCATCTATTTGTCTTAGGTTCTAGCTTCTGGTTGGGTTTCATTCAATATGCACTTACATTTGGTTACTTTGATTTGGCTCTCCTAACAGCCCCAGGATTGATTTTTACTCGGACAAGTTGTAAAACCTTTTTTGATTAATAAATTTTTAGTGGCTTTGCCACTTTTATAAAAAAAAAAAGAGAAAGAAAAATAATAATTTAAGAGAAAAGAAAAAAAAGTAAGTTTAAGATTAAAATTAAAGAAAGGCTAAAAACAAACTAAGAGAAACACAAGTTGTTAAAATAAATAAAAGGCATAAAAGGAAGAGAGAGAGAGAGAGAGAGAGAGAGAATAAGTCTAAGAGAGGAGATATAAAAGGAAAGAAAAATAATTTTAATAAAGAGAAATGAAATTTAGAAGCAAACCAAAAAAGAAAACATAAGAAAAATAAAAAAGAGAAAATAGTGAAAGAAAAAATAAAAATAGATAGATGAAGAAAGAGATAATGAGAGATATAGAAGAAAAAAGAGATATAAATATAAAGAAAAATAATATATAAACAAAGTATGAAAGTGAGACAAGAAAAAAAAAAGACAAAAACAAGAGAGGAAGAATGAAAAATATGTGAAAGAAATAGGTTAAGCAAAAGGAAAAAGTGAATAATAAAGAGAAAAAAATAATGAAAAAAATGACATAAAAAAGGATGAGGGGAAAGAGGAAGTAAAGGAAATAGAGAAATAAGTCTAAACGAAATTAAAAATAAATAAATATTAGAAACAAATAAAGAGAGAAAATGGTCAAAAGAAATAAATTAAAGTAAAGACACAAAGATTGAAAGAAATAGAGAAATAAAAGATAGAAGCATAGAGATAGAAGAAAACAAAACAATATATATATATATATATATATATATATATATATATATATATATATATATAAAATAAAGAATAAATTAAGAATAAGGTAAGAGAAAAAAGATGTAAAGATAAGTATGGAATGAAGAATAGAGAAAGAGTAAAAGGGTATATATATATATATATATATATATATATATATATATATATATATATATATATATATATATATATATATATATATATATATATATATATATATATATATATATGTTGAGAGCACAAAGATTTATTGAGGAGGTGGGTGTGGTGAGAGTGAATGCAGGTAAAATCAATGCAATCTTTTAATTCTCAACTTTTCAGCAATCTTAAAACCTTTCAACATCAACTTCTGATATGAATCAATGAAAGCAAGTTGACACCACTTTATTCAATTGGTTAAATGATTTTACAAATGGAAGTAGGCACCAACCTACTTGATTTACAAATGAGATGATTTTGTAGGCTACAACCTACAAGAAACACCAAAACCTCTACAATTTTAGTAGGCACCAACCTACAAGGAGAATTAACCCCTAATGCAAGGCACTAAACCTTGACTTGATGGATGAAGTAAATGTCTTCAATCAGATCTGTACTCTCCCAATCCTCCAATCTGCCTTTGTGATGAAAAATCTCTCACTTAGCCCACACAAGAAGATGGGTTTCTGATATAGACTACTTGAACTTCACAACCACACTTGAGAAATGATTTTTGATGCCTCATATATAAGCTACTCAATTGTTGCAACACTTAATGAATGATCATGTTGTTTGATCACATAGCTCTTTCAAAAGACGTCTCTCCTCAAAACACTTATTTGAATGTTTTTGTTTTGAGTAATTAAATTTGTTCTTAATGAACATAATTCTTGATGAATGGTTGATATCTCTTCAATGAAAAAACACATCTTTCAGAATAAACACAGACTCAACATTTTATTATCATAGAAGACGCTTTGAATAATGCCCATGCTTTTACAAAAAGTCGTCATGATCTTTCAGAAAGTCAGTTTTCTTCTAATCGCGTCTTTACTTAAAATCACGTCCTTTTCCTTCTAATCGTGTCTTTTTAAAAACACGTCCTTTTCCTTCTAATCGCGTCTTTTAAAATCACGTCCTTTTTTCAAGTCAAGTCGTTGTGCCTTAAACAGCATGACTTTTGGTTATTTGTTGTGCATAATAAATCACAAATTAGTTTAGTTAGTAGCCGATCTATGCTACTAAGAATTTCGATCTACAGATAATCCATAGAAATCTGCTCCATATAGAATTCGATAATATATTTGCTTCAAGCTCGATCTACATTCATTCGGATCTCCATACAGATTTCGGTCTATAGATGAAATAGCATCATTTATAGATTTCGGTCTGAAGCTCTGTCCTGTAGAAGCACGTCCAGAAGCATCGGTCTAAAGCACAACTTCTGGAAACGAGTTCTTGATCACTTCAAAACTCCATTAATCAATTCAATCCACATCTTATCTCAGCCACGATGAATCTTCACCTTTTCTTCTTATGTGTGAATGTCTTTAATAAGCATATGTTATTATTCTGTGATCTCATTCTTTGCCTACTTGGGTGATCTGACTATACACCATACCATATGTTTATTTTGACATCAATGACAAAACTTCTAATAATCTTCCCCTTTGTCATTGATGGCAACCTCTTCAATGGCAACTTTCATCTTCTTCCTTTTGCTCCCCCTGCATTCAATTTCTCCCCCTTTGACATCAATGGCAAGGGGTCTTCTAACAATGCTTCGTCTTTTGTACCATGCAATTGCAAGATATTGCAACTCCCCTTGAATGTATGCTTCCATCAATCAATTTGATGGATGTGGGACAACTCCCAATTTGTCCCTTAGATACTCAAATGCATCCCTTGGTAATGGTTTAGTGAATATATCAGCAATTTGTTCTTTTGTAGCTATATATTCCAAACACACTTGTCCTTCTACTACTTGCTCTCTTAAAAAGTGATACTTAATAGGAATATGCTTGGTCCTTGAGTGCATCACTAGATTCTTGGAGATATTGATTGCACTAGTGTTGTCACAATAGATAGTGCAAGGATGATTGTATTCCACCTTGATGTTTTTTAAAGTTTGCCTCATCCACAAAAGTTGAGTGCAACATGCTACTGCTGCTATATATTCAGCTTTTGCGGTAGATAGAGAGACTGATTCTTGTTTTTTGCTCATCCAAGATACTAAATTCCCTCCAAGAAAGAAGGCTCCTCCACTTGTACTTTTTCCATCATCCACATTGCCTACCCAATCAACATTTGTTAATGCTTCAAGAGTGAAATCTTTGTTGCTAGGGTACTATAGACCATATTCCATAGTGCCTTTCAAATACTTGAATATTCATTTTACTGCATGAACATGTGTTTCTCTTGGTGTTGTTTGAAATCTGGCCACCACTCCAACAACTTGCATTATGTCTGGTCTTGTAGCAGTTAGGTACAACAAACTCCCAATCATTGATATATAAAGTGTTTGATTCACTTCTTAGGATTCATCTTCTTTGCTTAACTTGCAACCTGTAACCATGGGAGTACTCACAGGATTGCAATCTTCCATCCTAAACTTCTTTAACATTTCCTTCACATATTTGGCTTGGGAGATGAAAATGCCTTTGCTAGATTGTGAAATTTGTAGCCCAAGGAAGAAAGATAGTTCTCCCAACATTGACATCTCAAACTCCCCTCCAAGAAAGAAGGCTCCTCCACTTGTAATTTTTCTATCATCCACATTTCCTACCCAATCAACATCTATGAGTGCTTCAAGAGTGAAATATTTGCTACTAGGGTACCATAGACCATATTCCATAGTGCCTTTCAAATACTTGAATATTCGTTTTACTTCATGAACATGTGTTTCTTTTGGTGTTGTTTGAAATCTGGCCACCACTCCAACAACTTGCATTATGTCTGGTCTTGTAGCAATTAGGTACAACAAACTCCCAATCATTGATCTATAAAGTGTTTGATTCACTTCTTGGGATTCATCTTCTTTGCTTAACTTGTAACCTGTAACCATGGGAGTACTCACAGGATTGCAATCTTCCATCCTATACTTCTTTAACATCTCCTTCACATATTTGGCTTGGGAGATGAAATTCCTTTGCTAGATTGTGAAATTTGTAGCCCAAGGAAGAAAGATAGTTCTCCTAACATTGACATCTCGAACTCTTTTTGCATACATGAGGAAAATTCTTTGCACATTTTGTCTATGTCTCCACCAAAAATGATGTCATCTACATACACCACCACAATCAATAAATTTCCATCCTCTTCTTTGATGTATAGATTGTTGTCTACATCTCCTCTTTTGAATCCTTGCTCTTTGAGATACTTGTCAAGTCTAGAATACCAGGCTCTTGGGGTTTGTTTGAGCCCATAAAGAGCTTTCTTCAATTTGCACATATAATCCTTGTCTTCTGATAGTAGGAAACCTTTAGGTTGTTCAATAGAGACCTCCTCTTCTAGATTTCCATTGAGAAAAGCATATTTGATGTCCATTTGATATACCTTAAATTTCTTGTGACTTGCATAGGCTAGAAACATTCTAATTGCTTCAATCCTTGCAACCGGTGCAAATGTTTCTTCAATGTCCACTCCTTCAACTTGAGCATAGCCTTTGCACACTAATCTTGCTTTGTTCCTTGTGACTTGACCATCTTCATTTAGCTTGTTCCTAAAGACCCATTTTGTGCCAATTACATTTTTATCTTTTGGTCTTGGGATGAGTTCCCAAGTTTCATTTTTTTCTATTTGATCCAATTCTTCATTCATTGCTCCAATCCAACATTTGTCTTTGCTTGCTTCTTCAAAGGTTTTGGGCTCAACTTGGGATAGAAGTGCTACATGACAATCTTCATTGTAATTTATCAATTTCCTTGTAGATCTACATCTATCTTGAAGGATCAATTCTTCAGGATGGTTCTTTTGCACAAACTTGGAAGGTGTCTTTGGTGTCTTCATGGGAGTCTTTTGTGGAGATTCTTCTTCTTTTGTCTCTTCCTCCTTTTCATCCTCTTTGGAGTTCTCATCTTCTTTGTCTTCATCACTCATGGTTTGAACATAATGATAGCTTTGTCCAACTCTTTGAATTGCTTTCCTTCATCAACCCTTACATTGGCACTTTCAACAATTTTGTGAGTTCTTTTATTATAGCATTTGTACGCCTTACTCTTTGATGAATAGCCAATAAATATTCCCTCATTTTCTCTTGTGTCAAATTTGCTCAAATATTCTTCATCCCTTCTAATGTAGCAAGTGCTTCCAAAGATCTTGAAATATTTGACAGTTACTGGTCTCCCTTTCCAAAGTTCATAAGGTGTCTTATTATTGTTCACTCTTATTTGTGCATGATTCAAGATGTAAACTGTTGTATGGATTACTTCCTTCCAAAAGGAATCTACTATCTTTGACTCATTTAGCATTGCTCTTGCCATCTCTTGAACCATTCCATTCTTTCTTTCTACAACCCCATTTTGTTGAGGGGTTCTTGCTGCAGAAAATTGTCTCTTAATTCCATGCTCTATGCATAAAATTTCAAATTCATTTGATGTGAATTCACCTCCACGATCTAATCTAAGGCATTTTATCTTTGTATTTGCTTCATTTTCAACCAACTCTTTGAAAGCTTTGAATTTATCAAAGGCTTCAAATTTTTCCTTCAAGAACGTAACCCAAGTCATTCTTGAGAAGTCATCAATTGGCAGCATAAAATAGCTTTCTCCATTCATACTCTTGGTTTTGGTTGGCCCACAAAGATCAGTATGTATGAGTTCCAATGGCTTTGATGAAGAGTTCTCCTTAGGCTTGAAACTTGAGCTTGTTTTCTTTCCAAGTTGACACTCTTTACAAATGATGTTAGAAGGTTTTGTTATTCTTGGCATATCTCTCACAACATTTGATTTACTAACTTTGACAATATTATCAAAGTTGAGGTGGCCTAGCCTTTTGTGCCACAACTAGCTTTCATCCTCTTGTACTAAGTTGCAACTTTCACAACTTATCTTCTTTAGAACATAAAAATTGTGTAAATTCTTTTAGCTTGTGCAATTAGTTTTCCATCTTTCTTGATTTCACATGTTTTAGAATAAAATGTGATACTATGCCCTTGATCACAAAGTTGACTAACACTTAGTAAATTTTCTTTTAGGCCCTTAACATACAAAACAATTTTTGTTTTTGTTCTCCCATTATCTAGACTAAGTATTCATTTTACTTTTATCTCTTTTCTTGTGTTATCACCAAATCTTACCATTCCTTCATCAGTTGTTTCAAGGGAGATGAATTTGCTCTTGTCACCTATCATGTGCTTTGAGCACCCACTGTCAATGTACCATCTATCCTCCTTAATTTCAGCATGTAAGGTTGTTTGAATGAACATGGATATCTCCTTTCTCCACACTTTGATAGGAATTTCTTTCCTTTTAATGGACTTATCTTCTTTCTTGTTTTTCTTTGGAGAATCATTAAAAACTGTCCTACAAGCTTATGCCTTGTGTGATATGGTAGGGTTGGATGGAACACTCACTGTTCCATGCTCTGGGTCTCACCTTGGTGAACCCCTTTGGTGTCACTCTTCACCACCTTAACCTATAGGCCCTAATGCTTGTTAGGAACCCCTGGTTCTCCTGGCCAACCCTACTATCATCTCCATTTCCCTAACCAAGCCAATCTTGGTGCTCTCTCTGCCATTCTCTCCTTAGCCCTTAATCTTCCTAAAGGCTAGCTAAATCTCCAACCTTCACTAACTCAATGTATGGGTGTGTGATGTCTTCCATGGCTTCAAGATCATCCTCCTAGGGTTCTTGATCATCCACCAATCTCCAATTTTCCATTGCTCTCACCAAACCCTCTTCTAGGGTTAAAAAGGCTACTAGCCCTTGAGCCCCAATTAGGTCTCCTAACCCGAGAAAAGTGGAAACCACTCCAAAACCCTCTGAATGACCTAGGATCTTTTCTTGGGGTTTGTGTTTCCTATGCCCACACCTTGAATATTTTCAGGGTTTGGAGCCTGTACTTTCCATACACTGCCCTAGCCACGAACTTAGCACTTTCAGGCTTGTTTTAAGCCAATTTTTGACCTTTTGTTTGTGAGCAATTAGTTGATTCTTCCTCCATGCGGTCTGTCAGGGCTCCATCCTTCTTGCCAAGCCTTTGCAAGGCCTCCTGCATCCACCACACACCTTGGTTTTCCAGGGGATTGACACCCCTGCAACTTTAGTGCTTGTTTTTCACTATCTTTCCTAGCTGGGCACTGTCAAGCTCGCCTAGGTGAAGACTTTCTCCATGATTCTTTGACTCCCATAGACTTCTAACCATAACCTATTTATAGACATGGAGCTTAGCCACATTCCCAACAAGCCCGTACTCTAGGTACACTGGTAATGTAAGCTAAAACCCCATCTTCCACAGTCTACCAGTCAGAACAACAATTAAAGAAAGAACAAAGTATTTACAAGATAACTTGAAAATGAATAACCTGCTATCTACTATTCCAAACAATGCTTGAAAGACTATTCCACTACATTCTAATCTATACAAAATACCATGATCAATCCATTAATGATCTGATTTAGGATCTAGACTAATTGCATAATTGAATGCTTAACTTAAACAATTTAATGGAAACTCAAAAACAAGTGTACAGTATTGAAATTATGCTTTAAAAATTAAGGTGATAACCAAAATGTGAGAGAGAAGAAGAGATAAAGTGCAAACAATCTGATAACGGAGTTCACCACAATCATGACTATGTCTCCGGGTCCGATCCAATGGAGTGAGACCGATCCAATTATTCCTCCAAAAACTTGGTTACAATCTTTGGCATAGCCTCCCCTTGGATTACAAAGAAATCTAAAAATGCACTTCCAAAGTGCGTGAAAACAAGCTTCTCCAAAAGCATGAAGTTACAATAAGATTTATCCAAGGAAGAAAAATCCCAACTCTCCACTTTAAAAAATCACCTCCCAAAAATTCTATCTCCCAAGTTCAATAACTTGGTTACAAAAATGCATCACCAATTTTCCTCCAAAATCCCCTTACAAAAATAATTAGCTAAAACACACCCTTCCCAACTCTCACCCATTTACCCCTTTTTATACACCAATTTTACCCAATTTGGTGTATAACAACTTGATTTACAATCTCCCAAATTTACATGTAAATCCAAAAGAAATCCCCCCGTTACATAATAAAATCTCTTCAAGATAAATAATGAAGGGCCCTTATAATTTTGGGCTTACAAAGGAAAATAATAATCCCTATAATTTTGTTTTGATAACTCTTACGGGATTATTTATATATTTTCAAGAAGATCTTTTAAATTTTATCCCTTGAAAATAATCCCATTGCTATCTTATAGGAGATTATCCCTTTTGAATAGGGGTAATAATAATTAAAAAAGGGTTTAAAATCCCTTAAAATAAGGATTCCATGAAAATAGGTTTTTTTTAAAAATAACATAGAAAGCTTTTAAAACAAAACTCATGGCTTTAAAATAGGGTGGCTTTAATATGGGCTTTAAGATAGGTGGAGATCCTTTAATATAGGAGAGCCCACGTTTATTAAAAGAATGTGGCATTTTTTTAAATTTTTTATTTGTTTTATATATTTTATTATTATTATTATTTTTTTATAAAAATAATATGCCACCTTTTGCCAATAATGGCTTGCCACATGGAGGAGTGAGATGATGCCATATCAAAATTTCATTTGCCGGTCAAAGACTTTGGAGTGATGTGTCCGCTGACTGGATTGATGATGTGGCGTTGACTGGACTGCCACGTGTCCACACATGTTTGGCCGATTTTGACTTCTCGTAACTTGGGCAAACAAACTCCAATTTTGATGAAACGAACATCGTTGGAAAGCTTGAAACGAGCTCTTTGCATTGACACTAGTCTTGACCACTTTTTACAACTTTTATTTTTGACCTTTTTCTGACTTGGGTCTTTGAGTTGACTGAAGGTTTGACTGAGTGTATCTCAAGCACCGTAGCTCCGATTGACTCCGTTCGAGTTGCATTGGAGTCAGAATTCCCAATATTTTTTGATGAAGATGTTTCTAGAAAAAAAATGAGGAACTTCAAAATTTGACAAAAATCCTCTGGATCAATTAACCCACTAATTCAAAAATAGGAACAAAACAGGAAATGCACACACAAATATCACTATTTTCTTGATGTCAAAACTAATTACAAAATAAAATGATTCCAACCTCAGGACCTAGTCGAGGCACACCTTATAAAGGTTCATAAAGTGGTTCCTTTTCCCCTTGGTCAGACATAACCACCACATTAGGCCAAAATTGCACAAATGCAACATTTTGGGCTTTATTTCCAATTCCTAGTGAACCCTAGTGGAAACAAGTTGCTAAACTCATCCATTCTACCATGAGCTACTGATAAACCTTCCTCCTAACATGTTCTAACACCTCTAACTCAAAACTAAAAGGTCAACATGACCTTAAAGCATTAAAACCACAAAATTTCATCCTAGGCTCACAAATTTGCCTAGTGCTACCTAATGCTTCCTAGGTGCTCCTGCACCATTGTGCCCAAAGCTATTACAATTGTAGCATAAGATATTAAAGTCCATTAAGGGTGTGAAAGGATTATAATCTCTCCTAATGTAGCTAGAAATATTTTTTGCTTTATTCTTACAATTTAAGGCCTTGTGGCCAAACTTGTTACCAAGAAAACAATAGCCATTAAACGCATAGAAGTGCCTAGTATTTAATCTTCTTTTAGGATCAACACTTATCCAATCTCCTTCGGCTTGCTTTGATAAGTTCTTAGTTTCTTCTTTGGATTTAGCAACCTTCTTGGACTGTCCTTCAAAACTGCCCCCTGTTTTGTTTTGAAAGAATTTTTGAGCCTTCATGAGCTCATTCAACTTGATGAAGTCTTCATCAACCTTTGTGTGTAGTTCTTTTGTCTTCTCCAATTCCATCTTTAGCATTGCTATTTATTGCTCCAACTTGTCACATTCGATCTCTTTTGAATTGAGTTTGATCTTCATTTCTCCTTCACTTCTTTCAGCTTCCATGATTAGAGCCCTCAAATCTTCAATAGTTTTTCTTGAATTCTCCAAGTCTTTTGTCATTTATTTGATCTTCATTTTGTGCTTGGCATCCTTCTTCTTTAATTATTCATTTTTCTTGTATGCATAGTGCAATTCTTCCTCAAGATCCACTTCCTCTTCTTCATTGCAATCTTGATCAATTTCCTCTTATTCATCACATTCTTGATCAACATCTTGTTCTACATATTCAACCATGAACAATATTTCTTCTTCACCATTGCTTGAGCAATATTCACTTTGTTCTTTGGAGGTGTTGCTCTCTTTCTTTGAATAGAAACTCTTTTTGTGTTTTTGAGACTTCTTTAAATTGGATTTGAAATTCTTTGTTCCCTTTTTCTTGTTGTTGATCTCTTTCTCTTCTTCACTAGAATTGCTATCATCTTGAGGACATTTTGAGGCATAATGTCCAACTTTTCCACAATTGAAGCATTTAAAGGGGAATTTTCCTTTTCCTTTCTTAAGTTTTCCCATGAAGTAATCTTTTGCTTCATCACTTGATTTTTCACTTTGTTTTTCATGTTTGTTCTTTCCCTTTTTGGATGCTTTGAATGAGACTTCCTTTTGTGGTGATCTTCCTCCAATCCTCATCTCATAGGCAACAAGGATCCCATGTAATTCATCTTTTGACAGCTAATCCAAGTTTGTTAATTCTTCCAATGCTACAACCTTGGCCTCAAACCTTGTAGATAGAGATCTTAGAATTTTATCAACAATAAAAGCATCATAAATTTCTTCAACAAGTCCTCTCATGATGTTCATCGTTTCATCAACACGAAGAAAGTATGAAGTAATATCTTCATCATCATTCATCTTTAGAGTTTCCAACTTCCTTTGATGAGTTTGCAACCTTTCCTTCTTTACTTTTGCATCTCCTTCGTAGATGTTTTGAAACTTGACCCATATCTCTTTTGCTAATTTGCAACACATGACTTTTGTGAATTTAGAATCCGTTAGGTTGCAAAGAAGAGCATGCTTGGATTTGGCATTGTTCTCACTTCTCTTTTTCCCGACTTGATCCATTGGAGGGGTTGCTGGAGGTGTATACCCATCAAAAATAGATTGCCACACATCAAATCCAAGTGCATTCAAATATGCTTCCATCTTCATACTCCAAAATCCATAATTAGTCCCATCACAGATGGGTGTTTTCACTGTGTTGTTATGATTTGCCATATGTTCTTTTAAGGATCTCCTTCAAGTGTTTAGGATTTCAAGGACCTTGCTCTGATACCAATTGAAGAGCACAAAAGATTTACTGAGAGGGGGAGTGAATCAATAAATCAATACAATCTTTTAATTTTCAACTTTTCAACAATCTTAAACCTTTTCAACACCAACTTCTGATATAAATCAATGAAGCAAGTTGACACCACTTTATTCAATTGATCAAATGATTTTACAAATGGAAGTAGGCACCGGCTGATCTAATTAACAGATCTAAGAAAATCTTTAGAAATTTGGCAGTACAACTGTCTACAAGCTTTTCCCTTCAAGCACGACGAAATTCCAACATTCTTTCGACTTACAGGATCAACAATTCATCTCTCCAAAATTATCTGCAGTCTCCAACACCTGAATGTCCTTCGTGACCCCTTAAGCTTCTAAAGTCCCCATTTTTATACCAAAAAATTACTCAATTTGGTTTCCAACCAAATGATTTTACAATATTTTCCCATCTCCCATTTTTACAAAAAAATCCCCCTTACATAGTAAATATACTTGAAAAATGCCCCCATAAAATCTTACAAATTATTAGAGCCCTTCAAATTTTGTATTTCGGGCTTTTGTTGTTTCAATAAGTTATAACTAATCCTTAAAAAGGATTATTGTTTTAAAATTTGGAGGGTCCTTGTTTTAAAATTGGGTAATCGGTTCTTGCATTTTAACAAAACTCACTGACCTCTAAATATACTTCGGACCTGTCGCATGGTGTAACAGTCGATAATTATTTTGGCAATTGGCTAGTTTGGGGTTCCAAACCCACCGGTTTCAAATTTTCAATGAACCCAACCGCATTCTTAACAAAATACACCCGCCGCTATATATGGTAAAGGGCCGATGGTTTGGTGTACTGGCCACACAGAGGTTTCACAAATCATAGGTTGGGGGGATTGATTCCCCCCACATACCCTTCTTATTCAAACTGTCGATCGGTGGAGGGAGATAATGGGGCAAGCGCCCAATGTCGGACTAGGAGGGTGCCATGTGTCAGGATACCATTCAACGATGATGCCAACATGTCCGCTCACAGGGATTCTGATGTGGACGATGACGTGACCGATAACGAAGTGTACGGGTGCCACGTGTCCTTTGATAATGGTCTGTGCAAGTTGATGCAGATGCCACGTGTCAATTTCTGGGTGGTCTAAGTCACTATCCATACCATACATAATGCCACATCAACATGTTGACGTTAGCATTCATATGGTCAAAGTCAACCTTCTTTGCACAACCTTTGACATCTCATAACTTGGGCAAACAGACTCCGATTCGTGCAAAACTAACATCGTCAGAAAGCTCTCGATGAGATCTTCATCATGGTACTGACTTTGACCACTTTTGACGATGTCAAAATTTCACCCTTTTTTCTCTAACATGGCTCAAGGGTTGACCAAGGTTTGATTGAGCATATCTTGGGATCCGTAGCTCCGTTTGACCCTGTTCGAGTTGCGTTGGAGTCAAAATTTTGACCACTTCTTGATGATGCCATTTCTGAAGAAAAAATGAGAAACTTCAATTTTTGGTGAAGATCCTCTAGATCAGTCCTCCGCACTGGAGAGCTTTTGGACCTCCAAAAGCTTGATTACTTGGAAAGTTAGTGAGGGTAAAGTTCCCTCACTTTACCAATCTCCATCCATTTTTCCTTGCTTGGATTCATCCCCTTAAGTCCCATTTTGAGGTACTCAATTATTCCCCTTCGTGAAGTCCTGGTTTTCATGTCTAGGATGATGTCTTCAGGAAACTCTGACATGTATTTTGGTAAAAGATCATCAAGTGATGGAACCTGAATGGTTGTGTCTTCATTCAGTATCATTGGAGGCTCATACAACTTCAAATTCTCAACATTGAAAACTTAATAGATATGCATGTATGGAGGAAGATTAAGGTGGAAGACGTTGGTTCCAATCTTTTCAAAGATCTCAAAGGGACCATACCGAATTGGCAAGTGAGCTTCCTTCCTTCACCTTGCATTCTTTCCTTTCTAATATGTAACCAAACACAATCTCCAACATGAAAATGGTGATCACTGCAATGCTTATCATGTCGAGCCTTGTATTTGGCTTGACTCTTCTCCAATTGTGCTTCCACTGCCTGATGAATTGCTTGAACTGTCTGGATGAAATTTAAAGCCTTCATTGAATCATGGCATCCATCTTCAACATCATCCTTCCCAAAAGAAAAATCCATCAGAGTTTTGGGCACATAACCGAAACAAGTCTCAAAAGGAGACCTCTTTGTAGAAGAGTGTGTTGCATGGTTGTAAGCATGATGCACATAATGAAGGCTTTCACCCCACAATTTGGGATGTTTGCTACAGTAACCTCTAAGTAGATGCACAACTGTCATGTTTACTACCTCTGTCTATCAGTTGGTCTGTGGATGGAAGGCTGTACTTTTCTTTAGTCTGGTGTCCATGAGTTTCCACAAGGCTGACTAAAATTCCCCTAGGAATCGAGAATCTCGATCCGATACAATGGAGTAAGGCAACCCAAAATGAACCCATACAAATTGGAAGTACATTTGAGCTGTCAGTTTAGTAGTGACTTTTTTTTTACATGGCATTAAGATACACATCTTGTTGAACCGATCAACTACTACATAAAGATAGTCATGACCCTTCCTAGAAAAAGGTAAACCCCCAACAAAATCCATAGACACACTTTCCCATGGATGGGATGGAATAGGTAATGGTGTGTACAACCCTAGTTTTCTATTACTTGGTTTACTAGTTGCACACATAATACAATCCTTAATGTATTTGGTGACAGTTTCGTGCATTTTAGGCCAGTAACAATATTTCTGCAACTGAGTAACTATTTTACTTACCCCAAAATGTCCTGTAATCAAAGAGGTGTGAGCTTCACAGATTACATGTGTTTGTTCATCTTTCGAAACACATAACTTGCCCAAATGATACAAGAGTTTATCCTACACATAGTAATCTTTCTCTCCTATCCGTTTTCCTGCAATTAGAGCTGAATAAATATCCTTAAATTTTTCATCATTAGCATATTGTTCTTGAAAGCTTTCATGCACCATGGAACTACCTTTAAGGATAATCAATGAGTTCATAATAGGAGGCCTAGAAAGAATATCTGCTACTTTGTTATGGGCACCTTTTTTGTACTTAATTACCAAATGAAACTATTGTAGAAAACCCATCCACCTAAAGTGCCTACTTTGTCATAGTTTAGACTATGAGTGCAAGTATTGTAGTGGTTGGTGATCAATATGGATTATAGTTTCTTTCCTCATTATGTAATTTTTCCATTTTTTAACACTCTGAACTAAAGCATAGAGTTCCTTATCATAAGTAGGATAGTTAATAAATGCACCTGAAAAAGTCTAAGAGTGGTAGCAGATTGGTTTACCTCCTTGCATTAGCACTGCTCCCATGGAAAATCCACTTGCATATGTTTCGATCTCGAATGGTTGGTGTAAAATTGGTAAAGCCAGAACTGGTGTTGTGCTCAACTTTTCCTTCAAAGTGTTGAAGGCCTTCTGCTATGGACCTCCCCACTAAAAATTTGTCTTCATACTGGTCAATGCATGCAATGGTGATGCAATGTAGGAGAAGTTTGCAATGAACTTCCTCCAGTACTGGACTACACCTAAGAAACTTCTGACTTCTATTATAGTACTTGGCTTAGGCCAGTTTACAATAGCTTCAACCTTTGTAGGGCATACTTTCAATTGACCATTCCCTATAACATAGCCTAAGTACACTAGAGATGTCTTTGCAAATTCACACTTAGACATCTTTACATAGAGTTTTTCTTTTCTCAAAACATCAAAAACTTTCTTTACATGAATTACATGATCATCCCAAGTTTGACTAAATACAAGAATATCATCTAAATAGAATATGACAAAATCATCAATAAAAGGATGAAAGACATCATTCATGACTCTCATAAATGTAGCTGGTGTAGTGCAAAGCCCAAAAGGCATGACCAACCACTCGTAAAGTCCTTGTTTTGTCTTAAATGAAGTTTTCCAAATGTCATCTTCTGCAATTCTTATCGGATGATATCCGCTACGCAAGTCTAACTTAGTGAAATAAACTACATGTTTTAATTGATCAAGTAAATCATCAATTTGGGGAAGAAGATACCTGTTACTTACCATTATCCTGTTCAAGGCTCAATAGTCGATGCACATTCTCCAAGATCCATCTTTCTTTGGAACCAACACAATTGGAGAACCACAAGGAGATGTACTAGGATGGATGACTCCTTTTTCCACCAACTCCTAAACTTGCCTTTTGATTTATGTTGGAAAAGTATGCCTCAATCATCATAGGCTAAAACCTCCATTGGAGCCAAGTTGGTGTGACAGTTCTTATGTCTGGCCGACTAGCAGTTTGGAACATCATGTTTTGTACAGGTCGTTGTGACCTTGGAAGGGTCTTGCCGAATGGTTTCACATTGGAGTCTTCGGTGTGACATGTTTCGTTTAGTATGACCTCTTACCGTGTGGAGATCTCTGGCCGATAGGCCATTCAATCGTATATCGTTGAGACCCTTGGCCGAAAGGCTTCGTTCGGGAAGAAGTCTGGGTGATGTGTTAAAGTCTCACTGACACTATGTTGTGTATTGAAGTCTTCGGAATAACTAAAGGGTTCTTGCTATGAAGTCCCAACAACATTGGTGAGTCTCGCCGATGGTGAGAGGTCTTCGGTGTAACATATATGTGTTCGATAAGAACTCTCGGCAAAGGTGATATGTCTTGGTGACTGTTGATGACTTCGGGGTTGACATGTGTGATCTCGGAGAAACCTCTCGGCGATATTGATATGTCTTGCCGACTATTCTTTGGAGCTCGGTATAACATACGACTTCGGTATAACCCGTGGTGACTCGGTATGATGTCTCGGTGAAAGCTGATTGTCTGGCCGATGAGAACACTTAAGTCTATGTGACTTGTGGAGCTTCAGTATAATGTCTCATCGAAAGCGATGAGTTTGGGTGATAGCGATACATGTGGAGAACGTCTGTGTGAGGTCCTGGCAACATAAGGAGGTCTTAGCGATAGTCTCTTGAACTCGGTGTAACAAAAGAAGGCTCGTTGAGATGTCTTGGCGAGAGCGATAGTCTTGCCGAAAGGAAAATTGAAGCCAATACAAGTTGTAAGCTCTATGAAACATCCTGGCAATAACGATAACTCTTGGCGACATCGATACGAAGCTTTTGGGCATTGGGGAGACACTGTTAGTATCTCACCGAGATGCCAACAAAGCTTGAATCTCTTTTGATTGTTTGAACGTCCTATGTGGAGTCTCGTGGACCAATAGGAGAAGCTGAATCTGAACAGTTGGAAGATTGTTCATTGTAACAGTTCTATGAGGAAGCTCGATGGACATGGAACAACATGGATTTACTCTGTGATTGTAGATTGAATCAGTTGGTTGGATTGACAGATTGTTGGGTGGTTGTATGATCAGTAAATGTAATCTATTCTGTAAAGACTATAGCTTGAAGGTTCTTATACAAGATTGTTCATGGTGGATGCTGCTATAAACAGACACCAGAAAGATAAGTCTGACATTTGTATGTAATCTCCATTATTGTAATACAAAGTGATTTCTCTTGGTGTGGTGGGTTTTTCTCCCATAAGGGTTTTCCCACGTATATCTGGTGTTCTTGTGTGATTGTCAAATACTCTGTTTCTGTTATCTACTTCATATTGCATCTTAATTGAATTGTAATTGGAAAAATTAAAAGTATATCT